>CAUYON010064669.1:0-15107 GCA_963573935.1 Arctocebus calabarensis | reverse complement strand
TTATATAGTGATCAAGAAAATGCCATGAAGGCTATCTGTAACAGTATGATCAAAACATTTCTGAATGTATATGAATCGTGCCCTATGATTGCACCAATGTACAGAATTATGATTCAATAAAATTATAAAAAAAAAAAGATTTCTGAGTTCTGGACCCTAAATATCTGGGTGACTTTGCATTCACCAAACATTTCAGGAGCCCTCCAGTGTGTCAGAGCCAGTGCTAGATGCTGAGAGCATAAATTATTAAGTGGTGAGGAAGGCTCAGGCTTCAGCCCTAAAGAATTCAGATCTCCTCCTCAGGGCTGTATTCTCATTAGCAGAGTCCACAGCTGAAAGGCATCTACACATGGCTTTAAAATTGTATGATTCATTACTATCTTTTCTGAGGCAGAACACAGTTCTTGGAGAAGCACAATGTTATGGAAAGAAGAGGCAGCAGTGCCAAGTTAGCACAAATAAAGCACCTCTACTTAACCAGCTGATGGAAGAATTTACAAAAGACTCACGGTTTTGCCTTTAGAATTTATGTTGTGGTCCTCACCTGCTTGAATATTTAACAGGCTTTCCTGTGTGCCACAGGCCTAGATGGTGAATCAAACTGATAACTCACTCATACCCAAGAGATTTAGAAATTCAGTCACTTATGCTTGACGGAGGTGACATAAGACATTTCCCCCTCCTCTTTAAACATATATAAATTATAGATTTTTTTTACAAAGGAGGTTGGAGTTAGTGGCACATGCCTGCAGTGCCAGCTACTGGAGAGGCTGAGGCCCAAGGACCACTCAAGGCCAGGAGTTCGAGGGTGTAGTGTGCTATGATCACACCTGTGAATAGTCATTGTGCTCCAGCCTGGATGTCATGGGAAGACCTTATTTCCATTAAAAAGGAAAAAAATGTATTAACTACAAAGTTCAAAGGCAAGGAAGGGAATCTCTAAGTGCCAGATATAAAGAAGGTACTCAGAGGCATAGCAGCAAGTGAGAAATGAGGCAGAATGACTCCAGGTGAGCTGAGAGCCCTACACAAAGCTTGTAGCCATGAAAAACTGTTCCACGCACTAGGAAACTCCATCAGCTGGCCAGGGGATACAGTGAGGACTCTAGTTACCCTTGGGACCAGTGATAAAGAGTTAGTTCCTCATGAGCAATCAGAAGTCCCAGTTTGGAGGAAAATATGCCTTGTGAGAATTAAGAAATTAACATAACACTGGGTCTTAACCTATGAAATCTGTAGGAAGGGCCCTAAAAAGTTAAAAACACAAAACTACCCCAGATAAATGCTCTCCACCATCCAGTGTAGAAGACACTTCGAGGAAAACTATCCCTGAGCATGAGCTAAAAAACAGCTACAAACCTTAAGAAGGGCACCAGACACAGCAAAAGACAGAATTCATGCTCTTGGAACTATAGAAAACCAACAATTTCAAAAAGACTTAAAATAAATGTGTTCAAATTGGGCAAAAAAAAAAAAATTCCTTATAGAAGGAACAAAAGCATAGGTAAAAAAGTATGAGGAAGTAAGAAGCAGATTTTAGGGAGAAAATTCCTTTGCTGAGGTTGAGAAATTTATAATAGGGTTCAGTGAGTAGGGTGCTGGCCCCATGTACCGAGGGTGGCAAGTTCAAACCTGGCCCCAGCCAAACTGCAACAACAACAAAATAGCTGGGCATTGTGGTGGGCGCCTATGGTCTCAGCTACTCAGGAGGCTGAGGCAAGAGAATCACCTAAGCCCAAGAGCTGGAGGTTGCTGTGAGCTGTGACACCACAGCACTCTACCGAGGGTGACAAAATAAGACTCTGTCTCAAAAAAAAGAAAAAGAAAAAAGAAAAAACAAAGAAAAATTGATAATAGTTGCTAGACACAGATTTAGTGGACTAGAAAATACATTAGAAGGAACAACCAAGAAGAAAGCATACAAAAATAAAGAAGAGATGTGTGAAAGAGAACCTCAAAGTCAAGAATAGGTCTAATGACAAGTTGGAGTGGGAAAAATCGGAGAGAAGGAACATTCAAAGAGAGACAGAGGTAAAGAGTTTTCTGGAGTTTCATAAACATGAGTTCAGATTAAAGGATCCTAACAAGTTCTAAGAATAATAAATGGAACTAATGAATACTTAGGAACATCATAATAAAATTGCAAACCGTCAATAACAAAACAAAGAAATGGCAATCAAACTGATGGCAGCTGTCTCATAACAATAAATGTCATAAGCCAATGCAATATCATCTTCAAAGGAATGAGGGAAAGAAAGGGTCAATCTGAAGTTTATACTACGAACTTAGCAACTAGAGGACACATTCAAATAAGAAAGAAATTGAAATAAGAAGGAAGGAATATCATGTAGGAAGAAATGATGAACTGAGAAATTTGTCAAATATATTGGCAAACATAGTGAGTGTAAAATGAAAACAATGGCTAATTGCAAACAAGGTGGACAACAATAGTGGAGGATAGAAAAAGGAAATTCAGAAATACAGCATTCAAATATCCTTATCAGCATGGGAGGAAAAAATAAAGATTAAGGGCAATTTCTTTTAAAAGATACAAAATACATAATTTCCAAAAGAATAAGGGGGGGTGGCGCCTGTGGCTCAAAGGAGTGGGGCACCGGCCCCATATACGGGAGGTGGTGGCTTCAAACCTAGCCCCCGACCAAAAACTGCAAAAAAAAAAAAGAAAAAAAGGTCCCAAAAGAATAAGAGGAGGGAACTATTTATACAATTGTGTAAATAAAAAAGAAAAAAGTGAACAGAAAATGCAACAAACCAAATGTGAAATAATATGGCTAAAAAAATCTCAATGATATCAGGAATCATAAATGATGGACATGGATTTAAATTGCCTACTAAAAGTTATAAACTATAAAATAACAATGAGATATAATTGCACACTTACTAGAACAGCTAAAATCCAAAAAGCTGAAGCTAATAATACCAAGTGCTGACAAGGACACAGAGCAACAGGAACTCTCATTCACTGCTAGTGGGAATGCAAAAAGACACAACCATTTTGGAAGATAATTTGGCAGTTTCTTATATACATGGACTTACCATATGACCCAGTAATCTCGTTAGGTGCTCACCTGACTGATTTGAAAACTTATGTCCATAGAAAACTTCCACACCAGTTTTTACAGCACCTTTATTCATAATTGTTCCAAAGTAGAAGCAACAAAGATGTCCTTCAATGGGTGAATTGAGTAAATAGTACATCCATAAAATAAAATAACAATTCAGCAATAAAAAGAAACAATGAGATCAATATCAGTGAATACTGAATGCATTTTGCTAAATGAAAGAAGACAGAATGACAAGGATACATATGTTTTATGATTCCATTCAGATGACATTTTAGAAAAGGCAAAATCAGAATGAAAAACAGATCAATGGTCTCCAGAGGTTTGGGGAGAGAGGAGTGTCTAAGTAGGGGAAGTACAGGGAATGTTTTAGAGTGTGAAACTAATCTATGTGATACTATAGTGGTGAATACATAATGTTATGCATTTGTCAAACAAAACACACAGAACTTTATGGCATAGGCCATCCCTAACCTTCTCTATGAGAATGCCAAAACAGTCAAACTCATTGTCTAGTAAGTGTGCAGTTATATCTCATCCGATAGCTAAGATTAAATGTCTGAAATGGACGGACAGCTGAGACTTATACTTATGCATCTCTAATTATTCTGTGTTTTCCTTCAAGAGGGAGAAAGTAAACATTTAGAGAAACAGGAAGGAAAAGATAGGATAAGGGAAGATTAACCAAGTAATCATACATTTATCCAGAACAAACTGATCATCCTGAAGAAGACACACTGGCAGAAAAATGTGGTCCTTAAATGAGGCCACAGAGGTCATGGGGATGGATGGGTACATGAACAAAGACCCCACTGCTGGTTAGAGATTATGGGCTGGAGGTCACTGGTATTGATTTTCTTCAGAAATCTACCACTTCAATACTCCTTGACATAGTGGGCATGGATTATATTACATTTCTAATCCATTCTTGGAGTTTCCTTAAAGAACATAGCACCTCAAAGTTCTAGCACCTCAACCCTAAATGTACACATGCATACACACACACAAGTACTGCCCTGTATCTCTGTTCTCTAAATACACATCTGAAAATCAGACCTGATGACTACTTAAAATTTTCTCTCCTGATCAACAAATATTGCTTTTCAATATAAGACCAATTTGGAAACTGGAAAAGGCCTTGCATATTTGAAAAAAAATCAATTATAAAGCAGGAAATGAAAACTGTATTTCAGAAACATGTTAGATATAAAAATGGCTACATATATATGTCCTATAATCTGAGAAGGACAAACATAGTCTATCTACTATAAAATGGACTAAAACTTACATATAATACCTGTCTTACTGCCTTTAAGACCTAAAGACATTTTAAAGGCTTAACAAGTGAATCAGGAAAAAAAGTCAAACACCATGTAAGATGTTAATTAAACAGAGCTCTTTGAAGATTAACTAAGGTGATGAAATTTGCTACCATTTGTAAACTCTTCAAAGTCACAACAAAACCCCCTTTAAATCCATTTGATATAAAAAGTAACTCCAAACAAACAATTTTAGAACCCTTTTTAGAAATGTGATACTCAAGAAGTTAATGAAAAATGAAATAGACATTTCAGCAGAAATTTCACATTAAAGAGATTAAAAAGGCATCTTAAGTAGGAAAATGACCAAAGTCTTAGTGAAAATAGAGGATTACCTATTCAATATGAATGTGGGTCTAGTATTAAAACATCTCACAACTATCAACTGCTTTGGAATATCACTGTTTCAAGTATATAAAACACATCCCATTCATTAATAAGGAAAAAAGTAGAAGATGAAGCAAGAAGTCTACCCTCATTTGGCCAAAAAAAAAAAAAGTAAACACTTGCAAGCACAAATTCATATCTCAATTATTATTATTATTTTTTTTTTTTTTTTTGAGACAGAGCCTCAAGCTGTCACCCTGGAGAGAGTGTTGTGGCATCACAGCTCACAGCAACCTCCAATTCCTGAGCTCAAGCGAGTCTCTTGCCTCCGCCTTCCAAGTAGCTGGGACTACAGGTGCCCACCACAACACCCAGCCATTTTTTGGTTGCAGCTGTCAATGTTGTTTGGCAGGCCCAGGCTGGATTCGAACCTACCAGCTCAGGTGTACGTGGCTGGCGCCTTAGCCTGTTGAGCCACAGGCGCCGAGCCCATATCTCAATTATTAACCCTATTCACTTGATGTGAAGAGAAGGCACAGCAAAGGCATGTAACTCAGAGTAACATGAGAAATTCAAGTAAGATTTAATTTGCTTATCTTTTTGTCCCAAACATACACCTTTATCCAAAACAAAGACTTCATTTTAATATGTGCAGTTAACTTTCTTTTCTAAATAGGCAAAGAAAAGCATGCCTGAGAATTATTTTATAATTTCTAAAAGAGGTATTAAGAATGTGCTACAAAAAGTCTTTTTTAAATATACTTATAACATTTTGGAGACTCACGAGACAAATTTACTACTGGCTTTCCAGACATTTACATATATGAGGGCATATACATTTAACATTTAAGGTCCTTTAAAAAATATTATTAAAATACCATTCCCACCATGTATAAGGTCTGACAATTAAGTTCAAGAATTTGCCATCGTGCACTTATGTTGGCAGCACTGTACAAAGAACTCTGTAAGCTTTCATAACCTTGGTGTATCACTGTCTCACAGGTGTATTCGTGTCAACATAGGCAGTGTCTTGCTGAGTGGTGTTCATTATTGTTGTGTGTTTTTGGTGGGCCATCATGAAAATGTTGGAGCTTGTGTTAGAGAAACAAAAGAGTAAATTTCTTGTTAAACTTGACAAGAGTAAGGGTGGTGCCTATGGCTCAGTGGGTAGGGCACCGGCCCCACATACCGAGGGTGGCGGGTTCAAACCCCGCCACGGCCAAACTGCAACAATAAACAGCTGGGCATTGTGGCGGGTGCCTGTAGTCCCAGGTACTTGGGAAGCTAAGGCAAGAGAATCGCCTAAGCCCAGGTTTTGGAAGTTGATGGGAGCTGTGATGCCACAGCAGTCTACTGAGGGTGATAAAGTGAGACTCTGTCTCTTAAAAAACAAAACAAAACATAAACTTGACCAGAGTGGACATGAAATCAAGGATATACATGTTTGTCCAAGTTTATGAGGATAATGCCATGAAGAAAATGGCAGTGTACAAATGGATTAAACGTTTTTCTAAGGAGAAAGAAAGCATCACTGATCAAGAGAGGTCAGAGCAGAAGTGATAAAACATTGCAAAAACTCCTTGAATTGTGTATCAAAATTGTCAGCTGACTGTGAGAAGTATAAGCAGAAGTATAAGTATAAGCAGACCAAGTAAACATTGATAGAGAAACAGGAAAATCTTAACTGAGAAAAATGTGTGCAAAAATAGTCTCAAAGGAGCTTACTGATAAACAAGGAAGCGCTAAAATTTGCCAAGACCTTTTGGAGGGGAAGACGATGTTTTAGGCCATTTTATCACTGGTAATGAACCATGGGTGTACCAATATGACCCTGAAATGAAGCATCAAAGTACAAGATGGAAGTCAGCCAGGTCCAGGCTCCAGGACTTAAAAAAAAAAAAGCTCCAGGACTAAAAAAGTTCTATTGGTCCAAATCAAGATCAAAATACTGTTGCCAAACTTTTTTTTTTTTTTTTGCAGTTTTTGGCTGGGGCTGGGTTTGAATCTACCACCTCTGGCATATGGGACCAGCGCCATACTCCCTGAGCCACAGGCGCCTACCCACTGAGCCACAGGCGCCGCCCTGTTGCCAACCATTTTTGATTATCAGAGGGATTGTTCATTATGAATTTGTACAAACTGGACAAACATTTAACCAAGTTTACTATTCGGAAGTACTGAAAAGGCTATGTGAAAAAGTTAGATAAAAGTGATGTGAACTTTTTGCCAACTCATGGCTCTTGCATCACAACAATGCACCAGCTCACACAGCACTGTCCATGAGGGAGGTTTTAGCCAGTAAACAAATAGCCGTATTGAAACACTCTCCCTACTCACCTGGTCTGACCCCCAATGACTTTTTTCTTAACCTAAAGAGAAAGGAAACATTGAAAGGAAGACATTCTAATGACATTCAGGACACCAAGGGTAATATGATGACCATTTTGATAGTCATTCCAGAAAATGAGTTCCAAAATTACTATGAAGGGTGGACTAGGCATTGACATCAGTTCATAGCTTCCCAAAGGAAGTATTTCAAAGGTGACTGTAGTGATATTCAGCAATTAAGTATATATATAACTTTTTCTAGGATGAGTTTGCAAACTTAATTATCAGATCTCATAATTTTAGTATCCTTAGTTAGATTTATCCATTAGCTTTCTTTTTGAGAATTTGGAGGAAGCTTTATGTTTAACTCAGAGTAAAAATTCTGATGTCCTAGGTTAAATTTTCAGAAGAACCTCTGTTCTTAGGGATTCATCAACACAGCCCTTGTCCCCCATCCAAAAGAGACTGAATAAAATAGACAGCAATTGTACCTAGCAATTTATCATTGTTTCAAATAAAGAAGTGAGAAGAATTTAATTATGTGTTATTTTCCGAAGCTCTGCTAGGTAAACAGAACCTAAAATTTTATTATGCTCTCTGAGTCTGGGTAGGGCAAAATTAAGTTACAACTATACATTATGAAAGTAGATCAAATCCCGGTTGGAACAAAGTATAGTAAGCTAGGGTTTTAAAAGTGAGCTGGTTTATTACATGTATATAGCACTTTTGAGAGAGAGAGAGGTGCTTCCTTCATGATTTCCAGTCTGAGGAGTTTTTTATCCCCTCCTCTCCTAGTCACTTATTTCTATGGATCGCTCAATCAGTTTGCTGGGTTGCCACTTGTTCCTAATTAAAAAATGGTTTCATTCATGATCGTTGGTATTTAAAAGAGCTGTATCACATCTTGTCCCATAGGATGATGGAGAAAATCTAAAGGTACCGTGAAACAAAAGGTTCTCAACCAAAGGTGATTCTTCCTCAGGGGACATGTGAAGACAGGGAAAATATGTAATACACAGTACAGAGCAATGAACAGTAGTATGGGAAGAGTTAAAAATGGGAAGTGTTTTATTCTTATTTAAACTTTCCTCCAGGCCCATGGGTCCATTTTATTTCAAGCCTTTAGAGTGTTTGTCAAATTATCTGGCTATCCTCAACTACAGTGCTCTTAAATGGCCAACCAAATCCCTAGTAAATGAAATGGGTTCTATAAACTAAAAACAAGTTAAATGTGTGCTATAAATAAATCCAAGCTATAGAAGTACATATACTGTTGTGTAAACTCAAAAACTCTACCCCAATAAAACAAAGAGGTATTACTTTTTGTCTATTCTATTGGCATATGCTAAAAACAAACAATGAATGACACTATTTTCATTGGATGGACAATTACCAAATTCCATCACATAATAGGACTTCATATCATCAAATACTTTATAGAGATTCTAGGATATGACAGAAGCCTAAGATTGTGCACATGAAGTGATGTTTTGTTTTGTTGTATTTTTAAAGTATGTTCAGAATTATCTTAAGTCATAGAAAGCATCAAACAGCAAGAGTGGATGAGAGGGAGGGGATGGGAAACATGTCTTTCAAGATGAAAAATGAACTCAGAAAAGTGAAGGATCCTATATTTCCTTTCACTTTATGAACTTCAAATTTCCCCCTTCCAATGATAAAAGAGTTCTTTGTCTGAGACAGTGTGACAGTGTTCCTTTCCTGATTCATCAGGTTTCTGATGGGGTTTGAGGGAAAGGATGTAATTCAAAACAGAACAGGTGCAAGGAATAACAACCTGATAGGCAAGAACTCTGCTCTTAAAAATCTGAGCTAAATCTCAGCTCTTAGAATCTTTAATATGATCTATAGGAAAGTAGAGAACACAGCAACTGACCAGAGGAAGCATGTTGTAAAACATATCATATAAAGTCAAAACTGCTGAAAATTAACTTATTTTCCTCTTAAGCACACACTCACATAGCAACAGCAATCTTCACATATTTTAAAATATTATTTCAATGTACTTTACTTTTTCTAAAACACAGCTTTCTGTAGCTCAAAATCTTTTACTCACCATCCACATCAGTGATCTGCACACATTTGGATTTTAAAACCCTCCCTATCAGCAGTGATGGTGATGATGGCGGCAGTGGCAGCAGCAAGTAGCAATTAATAAGAGCACCTAGCATTACTATATGCCAGAAACCTTGTTAAGCACTTCCCACATATTAACTCATTTAATCTCCACAGCCAATCCGTGAAGTCATTTACAGAGAAAGAAGTAGAGGCACAGAAATTACTCAGCCAGTGAGCAGCAGCACCAGGATCTAGGAGGCAAGCTGGCTCCAGAATCTGCTTGCTCTTCTATGTGAAATGGTCTCTTTGAGCACATTCTCCCAGCTTTTATGTACTTAATGTAGAAATTGCATGCTACTGTATTAACATACTATGAATGTTATATATCTTATGTAAAATGGTACTTAAAAGGATGAGATAAAAGAAATACCATACTACCATACTCTCCCGCACACGCTGCACTGTCTCCCACACCCCACTCCCAAGGAAGGCCACAGGCCTAGGGTCTGAACTACTTGGCCTGGCATTTGTGATCACTCACATGCTGGCCGGCACCCACCCTACCAACCACACAGCTGGTCTCTCCCTGACGTCCTCCTGGACCCTACAGGCTGGTTTACTCATGTCTCCTGCAAACACTTTCTGATACCCTCCTTCATCCCTTGGGTCACACCAACTCCCTTGTCTCAACAACTGAAACTAGTTTAAGGTTTATCCCAGGACCCAGTGTTCCTCTGAAGCCTTCTCTGATCACTCCAAACCAATCTGGTTTCACCTCTCAGATGTGTGATTGCAGCCATTTGCTAGACATACAACACATGTAATCATGTATTTCTGTATAAATGTTCACAGTGTTGATAGTTTATTTTCTGTAACATCGTAAGTTTTGGGACAGCAGAAAATATGTTATAAATTAACTTTTTGGGATATCTTTCACGGGATCTGGCATAGTATTTGTTATTCACTTAATAATCTCTTAATAAATATTTGCTAAGCAAAGGAATAAGTTCTCCACATTTATTCTACATCTCTAAGGCCCAGGTCCACAGAGTGAAGGTAAAGGCTATCATGGAAAATAGAAGAGGTGATGTGATGGATTCTTTGCTCTTTGCCTAAGCTTCTCAGAACCACAGTAGACTGACCCGACTCACTGTGACTCTAGAAGAAAAGGACTTTAGTAATCCTAGAGGCCCCAGTAAACTTAACACAAATAGCACTGGGACATCACTTAAGTTCCTAGAGTTATGGCATCCTCCCTGGTCTTATTTATCCAACTTGCCAACTCACTTGGCACTTCTCTTTAGGTAAGGATACTCTCAAAAATACATTTGGCATATTTGCTTACAGATATCTGTATCCAGTGCAATTTCAGAAGAAAAGATGTCTACGGTTTATTAAAAAAAAATTTCCCATGTTTTTTGATTGAATTTGCTCAAATCTTCTCTTTTCAACAATGATTATTCTGACACCTCAAAACTGCCACCTGCCCCCCTTTCCCACTCATTCCTGATTTCCCTTACTCTGCTTTTTTGTCCACAGCAATTACCTTCTAACAAACTACATAACTCACCTGCCCTATTCACTATAGTAAGTTCTAGTTAAGTTTTATTGTACTATCATTTAATACTGTCTGTCTCCTCACTGCTGGAATGTAAATGCCCTGAGAGCAGTGTCTCCAAGAGCAAGGATCAATCTCTTTGGTTCTCTGATGTGTTCCAAGTACCAGGAACACTCAATCAACAGTTGTGGGATGAACAAATAAATAGACGATGTCAACTTCCATTTCACCTTGCACCCTAAAGGCTCCAGAGAGTCATTCTCCTCTGACAATATTTTGTTCCTCCTCCAGAGAAGCAGTTTAGTATAATAGTTAATTGCACAAGCTCAAAAGCTTCCAACAATCCTAGGTTTGAATTCCAGCTCACTTTTTACTATTTGTCCTTGTGTAACTTTAGTGAAATCTCAGAACCCTTCTCATTCTCAGTTTCTCATCAATAGCATGGGAATAACACCCATGCTCCAGAGGTAATTAATCAATGACTGGTATACCTGCACACTCCAATACACATGTACATACATATGTATATATACATGTAACTAAATATATATATGCATATGTAAAATATAGTCTCCCCTTTTCACCATTACATCCCCCTTTTCTAGTCCTAAGCAGTAATAAAAAGATAGTGACACACAAAAATGAACAAAATCTCTAAGTTCCACAAGCCCCTGACTGATATATGTGAGCTCAGAGCATTGTAACACAACAGTAGCATGTTGAATGGGGAACAGCAACGGTCCACACCAGGCAGCGCTCTGGCACCTGGCATCTAAAAGCTGTCTCCAATACCCAGAGAAAGCTCTCCAAGTAATACATACCAAATAAAAGATTCTGGATGTTTATAAGGAAGGGATTAATTTATCTTCAAAAGTAGCTTTTTAATTAAAAATGACTTTTCTGGGCTTATATCCAGAAGGGAATATATTGCCAAAAGGTAAGATTTAACAAGGTTTAGTCCTTTCCCTAATTTTTTTTTTTCTTTAAGAGCTGGTGCTTCTCAATCCTTCTCACATCAAGGCACACACAGAAAATAATCTTGCTTTGGCACTCCAGAATAAAACTGATGATGGTGCTCCCAGCTGCAGGTGACTGCTGGAGGAATCAATAAATACCTTGGCACATCTACAGTGACGCCACTGGAGGAACTCTGCTTAACCCTTCTTGGATTGGGGACCTTGAAGCAACTTGGATCTTTCTACTTTCACACTAACACAAGTTCTCAAAAACAGTGAATCAAGCCACTGATGACAAATGTGAACATTTTCTCTAAATTATGAATCAGTTCAGGATAAAAGCACACTGACCATTTATAACTTACAACATTAGCATAGTTACATGTGCTTTTCCATTCTAAAATTGTATTTTCTGGGCATAAAATAAACAACATTGGTGATAGCCTAACCTTTTAGGTCACAAAATGGAATCTATCAAGTTATGTTCCAGCTGGAGCATTTTATTTTACATTTCGCAATCACATACATTTAAGAAATATGAAAAAGATAGGAAAATTCTTAAAGTATAAGGCATTATCTTATGATAACACTTTCAGAAAATGGAAATATTTTTCTTTTAAATTATATTTAATCACAAGTTTTAAAGTATCAATATTAGTAAAAATATATACGTATCTTTTCTATAAATGTCGATTCATTTCCTTATTTTTTTTTCTAATTTTTATTTATTTATTTTTTTTTGAGACAGAGCCTCAAGCTGTCACCCTGGATAGAGTGCCGTGGCATCACAGCTCACAGCAACCTCCAATTCCTGGGCTCAAGCGAGTCTCTTGCCTCCACCTCCCAAGTAACTGGGACTACAGGTGCCCGCCACAACGCCCAGCCATTTTTTTGGTTGCAGCCATCACTGTTGATTGGCGGCCCAGGGCTGGCACCTTAGCCCGTTGAGCCACAGGCGCCGAGCCGATTCATTTCCTTATTTAAGAAACTCTAGTACAGCTTATACTCTTGCTACCTCTATCTCTGATTTTCTACTTGCTTTCACTATTTCCGTCTATAGCAGAGAATGAAGGAAGGCTGGTCCACTAATCTCTGCTTCTTGCACAGTGATTCTTACGGACTAGCTGGCTAAAGTGGCCAGCTTTACTTCTTCCTGGCTTTCTGTTTGTTTTCCCACCAAGGTAATACAAAGATCTGCCTCTATTTCAGTCCTCATGCCATCTCATCCAGCCTAGCACTACTGCTCCCACCTACACAAGGATCCCGACTATATAGCAATAACAGAGCACATCAGGGTACCGAAGACTGATGTAGAAAGACCTTCATTTCATAGTTTCCTTTTAGGCTTAATGCCCTGCAAGGCTGCTTCATCTTCTACCTCTTCTTCCTATCTGTTCTCACACGCTCCCTGGTCCCTGAGGGCTCACTTGGCTTCTAATCCACTGCTCCCCGCACTGGCAGGCAGGAGCCTTAAAAGCAAACTCCTTGTGTGACTGCCTGGAGCAGAGTCAACAAGCACAGTGTCCAATTCAATCTTGACCACTTTGCATAGTCCCATGAGCTCCCACATCTAGGATCCATCATTCCAATGGTTGCCCAAGTTTGAGAGTTTTTATCAAACTCTAAGGATGACAGAAGGTACAGTAACTATGCACTTGGCTATAGCCCAGTTCCCAACACGGGGGGTTCTGTGCCCAGGCTAGGAGCATTTAAAGGAAGATGAGAGAAATGATGACAGGTGAGTGGAGGAGGAGAGCACAGTAGGTCTTTGAGCAGGTACGGCTTCTCAGGGTTTCACTGACTCCCTCTGCCCATCTCTGTAATAAAGATGGATTTGTTTCCAATGTTCTAGTATATCAGATTCAATTTGTGAAGAGCCATTGGATTATAAAGTTTATCTTTAGAAGGATTCTTGGTTTGGTTTCCCTAGCCATAAAAAGTTGTTGTTCATATCAACTATCAGAGAGGCAGCATATTCTAAAGAGAAAAGGAACACAGGCTTTGAGTTTAGTATCTTATCTCTACCATAACTACCTCTGTGACTTTATGCAAGTACCTCTCTCAAGCTTCCCTAAATTTCATTACAGAGAAAGACAGACAGAGAGACACAGAGACAAAGAATATGACACCTATCTTGCTACCTCGTAGGGCTGCTAAGAGCTTTAGTGAGAGCACATATGCAATTCACGTGGAATGCAGGAGGTGCTCAGAATGTCAGTTTTACTTCTCTCAGGGCAAACTTTCCAAATATGTGGGCCTAGGCTATCTGAAGGCCACCCCGGCTCATATTTCATGTCAGCAAAGTATGCAACACTGCCGCTCGGCTCCACAGCAAGAAAAGTGGAATCTTTTTGACTAAGAATTCTTAAAGAAATCAAGGCTCCAAATTGTGAAGAAAAACTAAAAGAATTAAAGTGTTTGACAGGTTCTGCTGGTAAAAACTGAGAAAATTTATTAACAATACCAGCAATAAATGAAATGTGTAGGTTATATTTGTACCAACAAAGGGATATGTGGAACGGGGGTGATTATTTGGATTAATTGAAGAAAAAAGAATATTTCTGCCTACAATATTCAATTAAATGCAGAAGTGGGCTTTCTGCTTTAACACAAGCTAGATTACCTCAATTGTCTATTTCACTTTATCTATATTAAAAAGTTTAAAAAAGAGCAAGGATCAGCTTTTATTTGTTTATACCATCAAAAAATAACCAAAATGGACATAAAATGAAAAATTCAAAACTCAAACTCTTATTTCAAATGGTATACATTTCCTTTTACCACACCAGAATATAAGTACCTAAGAATCAGAATAAATCTTTCCTCTTGATTGTTGGCCTCACTCCTCTTCCATACAAGAGAACTTTCTGAACTCTAATATGATTTCTCAGGAGTGGTAACTAACCTATGTGTGAAGTCCCCAACATGAAGAATTTGGGCAACAAAAGCAGAAGGTTAAATCTACTTAAAGACAGGCAGCCCTGCCAGTGTTGTTCCCAAATGAGATAATGTCCATGGAGCATACCTAGCCTGTATTGAGCTTTAATGTCATGTATCCTTGGCTTTTATGAACATGGTATATAATTTCATCTTTCCTGATGTATGCTATTTGCAATCATTTCAAAACTGCAGTTATGAACCTCTGGTTTTAAAAATGATTAAGAAATGAATCCCATATGTTCTTTCTTTTTTTTTTTTTTGCATGTCCTATAATTTGAGTCTTTCTTCCATAGTTCCAAAAAATTCAGAGTCAGTATATTTCTTGTTTTTAAGGTGTACCATAGAAATACTCTTAAGGTTTGATATTTTTATGTAAACTTTTTTTTTTTTTTTTGTAGAGACAGAGTCTCACTTTATCGCCCTGGGTAGAGTGCCGTGGCGTCACACTGCTCACAGTAACCTCCAGCTCTTGGGCTTAAGCGATTCTCTTGCCTCAGCCTCCCTAGTAGCTGGGACTACA
>CAUYON010064668.1:0-12391 GCA_963573935.1 Arctocebus calabarensis | reverse complement strand
TATGTTTTCAGTTACCCCAATCACTCGTGGTCCTATTCTCTCTCAGACTATCCCTTGGCTTTGAACTCAAACCTATAAAGCTGTGAACATCCCTCAATCTAATTCAAGATTCCCATTTTCCAAAAAAATCCTCTGCATTCTCCATCTCTTTGAATGCTTCCTTCCTTTTCTTTCTTTTTTTTTTTTTTTTTTTAGAGAAAGTGTCTCACTTTATCGCCCTGGGTAGATTGCCGTGGCGTCACACTGCTCACAGCAACCTCCAGCTCTTGGGCTTAAGCGATTCTCTTGCCTCAGCCTCCCTAGTAGCTGGGACTACAGGCGCCCGCCACAGCGCCCGGCTATTTTTTTGTTTTTGCAGTTCGGCCGAGGTCGGGCTTGAACCCGCCACCTTTGGTATATGGGGCCAGCGCCCTGCTCGCTGAGCCACAGGAGCCGCCCTAGATGGCAACTTTAGGGGCAACTTTTGGGATACCCTGTGTGTGTATGTGTGTGTGTGTGTGTATAATTTGCAGGCAGTTATTTTCTTTCACTACTTTTATTTTCTTTTGCTACTTTGAACATATCATCCCATTCTCTCCTGGCTTATAAGATTTCTGCTGTTAGTTAAATGCAGATTCCCTTCTGTGATATGACACTTTTCCTATTTTTACAAGTGTTTATTTCTCTTTCATTATTGACAATGTGACTGTTGCTCAAATAGCACTTGTTTGGGTTGAACTTATGAATTACTTGAACATTTTGGATCTTGATGTCCAACTCTCAACCAAGACTTGGAAAGTTTTCAGCTATTATTTCATTAAATATATTTTCTACATGTTTTCCCTTCTCTCCATGTGAATATTTGTTTGTTTAATGATGTTCTATCTATCTATCTATCTATCTATCTATCTATCTATCTATCTATCTATCTTTCTTTCTTTCTTTCTTATTGGTTCCATTTGTCTGAAGAACACATACTAATATACTAACAAAAGATATACGTTTCAGTTAAGCAAGATGAATAATCCCTAGAGATTTGTTATGAAATATTATAGCTATAGTCAATAGTAATGTATTATATACTTAAAAGTTTCTCAAGTGTCATTTTTTTTATTAAATGTTCTTACTACAGTAAAAAAAAATAAAATTAAATTAATAGTGAACTGTGCAACCAATCTGTGTGGTCTTCTTCAAATATTGAGATTCATTTAGTGACAAAAGATGTCTTAAAAGTCAGGATTACTTTTATAATCAATTTCCATTTTTGTATTTCAATTTCATTTTGCAATATTATCTAGGATAGATTGTCAAAATACTTACATGGATGGAAACACAATACTTTTTTGTTGTTTCAGCTTAAATGGCAGACAGAAGGAATTCTTTATTCCTACCCATTCAATAATGTTCAGATACCAAAATTTCAAGATGAATTTTAACTTTTATCTTTGCCTCCCATACCATATATTTATTGTTATGATAATTGTTATTAATATTTATTGGTATTTATGATTTATGCCAATGTATTGATCAATTTATTGATGTCTTACTATCATTACTACTAGCAACTGGTAATTTTTATGTTTTGTTATTAATTATAATAATAATAAAAATAATAATGGCAATGAATATTAGTAATTGAATACCTACAAGTTGCAATCCTTATGCTGCCTACATTTGGTGTATAATTTAATCCTCTAAGTGACCCCATAAAATAAATAACATTTCTCTTTTTCATATTTGGGAACTAAGAATTAAAAAGGTTAATATGCCCAAAGTCAGTTAGCTTATAAATAGCTAGATAAGACTTAAATGCAATTTTGTTTGCTACTTAACTACTGCATTTTGCTATTTTAATTTCCTTTCTTTTAAAATTTTCATTTATTTTTATTTTTTATTTCAAAATATGTAGGGAGCACAAGTCTTTTTGTTACCTGGATAAATTGTATAATGCTGAAGCTAGGACTTTAAGTATGCTTATCACTAGATTATTGTGATGTTTATTAATATTTTACCCTCTCCTAGGATGAATATATCATGTTATTTACAGTAGATTTTGTTAATAGTAATAGGAGTTAAATCTGAGTTTAAATGATAAAATAGAAAATTGAGATTTTGCTAAACATAAAAATCACATAGAAATACAAAATTTCCCAGAACAGAAAACTAGAAATGTCAGATAATTTTAGTGTATCTTTAAATGTACAATGTTAAAGACTGATACTTAAAACATGGCTGATTCATTTAATTCATGATGAATTTATTAACTGATTTTGGTTTATTACACTCAAAACATTCTGATGGACATTTAAAATGAGAAAAATGCATAAGATATGATTTATGTTCTTACATAATACACATTTCTGTGGGAGGGAAGAGACAAGAAGGGCTGAAAGTCACAACATAGTCAATTCTCTCAGCTGTAATATCAGAAGCAAAAGGCTTGGATCATCATAAAAATGATTGGTTACTATACTTATTTATATGTCCTCCCATTTCTTCCTTTAAAATAGGCATCATAGGAAGACATTTTAGGAATAAAATATTTCTACTTATTACTTACAGTGTGCAGGGTAAGGGGATAGTGTGACATAATGGAGTTAATAAACATACTTATAGAATGTATTAAAAGAAATAAGAAAAAATTACACAAGACATAAACTACAATTAACTTTAATTCTCCTTTGCTTTATATTTTGGCAATACATCTATGAACAATATTTTCTCATGAAAAAGGAAGGAATAAAACATTTTTCTTTACATAACAATGCTGTGACTACATGTAGCAATGTCAATGACAGAAGGGAGTAGTGCTAAGATCATGATGAGGAAAGACATTGACCAGGCAGTTCTCCCTGAGGGGGCAAAATGGAATGCAAGGTAAATCCAGTAAATATAAAGGAAATTGACATTTGTTTGTCTATTTCCCACTCATTGTGATGGTTAGGCAGCACTAAGCTACTCTCTTTAAGTTGTTCACCATTAGAAATGTAATCTATTTTTTTGTTATGACTTTATACTCTTTTACTTAAAACTAGCCATCATTCTCAAATCTAAGGCCATCCTTTCTAACTCTAATGACTTAAGTCTAACTCATTTCTATCCAATGAGTTAAAAAAATGTTTTAAATATTTATATACTTCAGCACAGCCTTGTTAAATGGATTTCTTTTGGAAAGATGAAAAATAACTATTTGGAGTGCTCAGATATGAGTCATACTTTGCAGCTGATGGTAATTTCTATAAACTCACAAGCAGAGATCAAAATGTCTTAAATATTCTTAACTTCTTCACCACTCCCCCACCCCCATGCCATCCCACTACCATACACACATTGTATATCACAGGGTGTGGTCCTTTTTGAATGCTAAGCTTTCCTGTGGCAATGATCATGATTATCTAATAGAAGCTCTGGTAAACACAGATTGTGTTTATTAAGGGTAAGTTGTTGGGTTTTTTTTTTTTAAAACAATTAAGAAATGAATATGTGTATCTGAGTAAAGGCTTATTATTAAAGTTTATGGCAATATTTAAGAGCAATAACTTTATTTAAAACAATATATTGTATTTTTATTTCTATAATCTAATGGGTGAATATTTTTGAATGACTCTTCCATGTTGAAGGTAATAATGACCTATAAATAATGCTGTGGTATAAGCACAGGCCCTAGACATATAACATTTGAGTTTGAATCCTAATTATCACCTACTAACTTTATGATAAAGGTCAAATTGCTCAATCCATCTGTACTGCAATAGCCACATTTGTCAAATGGGGAGAACATATAATGCTTACTCTTAAGAGTAATTCTTAGGCGGTTCCTGTGGCTCAAAAGAGTAGGGCACCAGCCCCATATGCCGAAGGTGGCGGGTTCAAACCCAGCCCCAGCCAAAAAAACCAACAAACAAAAAAAAGAGTAATTCTTAAGCTTAGGTTAGCAGAGCATCAGTACTTTTCCTATAGCAATTACTACATAAACTTTATGTATTATTATTATATATTATTCCATAATTATGATTCGTATTATCTGATTATCAAGACGTAAACAGAAGTAAAATTTCAGGTCCACCTCTCACCCCCGCCCAATTCCTTATGCAAAGGAAAAGGTCAAGACTCAAGGCTGAGTCATGTATCACCCTCTTCCGAATGGATAGTTGTTCCTGACATTATGCATTAGCTAGATCCCCACAGAAAAGCAAAAGACCTTGGGCACCTATGAAGGTCTTCCCCCACATAATATTCAAAAAATATTCTTTGCTAGCCTCTCAAAAACAAGAATATGCATATTGTATCTTTAGGTCTACACTTTAAGTCTAGCACCTAAAACTAAAGTCTTTAAACAGAACATTGATAATGCTGATTACAAGTTTAATTTTCCAGATGTAGAACAGAGACAAGATGAGATCGATTATTCTTCCACCCACCCAGAGACCTCTGCATAATTGATTCTTTTTTTTTAGGTTATTTATTTATTTATTTATTTTTTATTATTTGGGATTCATTGAGGATATAAAGACTTATTGATTGAATTTGTTAGGTAAAGTCCCTCTTGTAATTGTGTCCTGCCCCTAAGAGATGTACCATATGCCATGACCCCCTTTTCCCCCCTTTCTCCCCTCTCCCCAATCCTTTATTCTACTACCTTCCACCTTGTATTAGATCATCTACTGCCTTCATATTAGAATTGATTCTTTATTCCTTTTTCTCTTTAAACACTCTCCTTGTCTTATGTAAAATGTAGACTTACTGAGCACTAATTAGAACCTCATAAGAATGTAACCATTTGCCTTAGTGCCTCCTATCCCATTTTCTTTCTGTGTGCTATATCCCCTTAAATACTGAATTACAAAGAGCACAGGTCTAGGTGTGTCCTCAAACTTAGATTTAATAAACCTCCATTGATTGAGATCTTTGCCTCAGTCATTTATTTTGGGTTGTCAAAGAAAAACTAAATATCTTAATTATTCAACCTTCTTCTAGATTTTAACATTAAAGAGAGTGACAGTTTTTTAATTTTTTTCTGTTAAATATGCAATATATTGACAATATTTTACTGAGACAAAAGCATTTAAATTGAAGACTGATAAACCATACAAATGCTTTGACAAACCAGACTGCAATTTGGTGATAAATAAGACATATTAGCTGAGATAGGGTATCTTTTCAGAGAGAAACCTTTTGCTCCAAATGTGATAAACTCAAACAGGTTGAAAATTATAATACATTATAAACATAAAGCATGATTCAAGAATATATTTTTATTGGATTATCATCAGTTAGACCTTTATTTTTCAAACATATAAAACAAAATAGAAATAATATATCCAAGAAGTCTGGGAAATTAAAATAGAAATAGCCTTACTGGCTGGCTGCGATGGCTTACGCCTATAACCCTAGCACTCTGGGAGGCCAAGACAGGTGGATTGCTTGAGATCAGGAGTTCAAGACTAGCCTGAACAAGAACAAGATCTGTTTCTACTTAAAATAGAGATGGCATGTGCCTGTAGTTCCAGCTACTTGGGAGGTTGGGGCAAGAGGATCTCTTAAACCTGAGAGTTTGAGGTTGCTGTGAGCTATGATGACACCATGGCAATGAAGTAATACTCTGTCTCAAAAATAGAAATGATCTATTTATGAGCCAGTTACAAGTCAGAACTTTGTTAATATGGAAAAGAGAAGTGAATCTCTTGAGCTAATTGAAACTTGTTTTTTTGTCCAATTGTTCATTCACTCAAAACCAGCAAATTTTCATTTTATAGACAAGAATATAAATAATACTTGGTTTTGAGACTTACTATATGAAGTTTATCTCACCTATCAAGAAGGGAATAAAGAGAAAGTATTGGCAGTTTGGGGGGATTTCATTGACCCCAACAGCCACTATGAATCCCTACAGGGAATCTTTTCTAAAAGTCAGAGAGACATTGAAGGTTAGAGGAAATTTGGAGGAAATTTGGAGGGTAACTGGTTTCTTAGTATTCTAATTTTCAGAATCTCTTGGAGAATTTTGAAGGTGAAGATTCCTCAGTTCTATCTTGAATGAATTTACTTAATGTCCAAAAATTATCTTGTGCATGTTCTATGCCTGGTGATATTCTGGAGCCTAGAAATACAGCAGTAAATGGGATAGTTTCTATACTCCTGTGGAGCTTAAATTTCCATAGGAGTGTGTATGTGGGCAGGGGAAGGGAGTAGATAGTAAATACATAATATATATAAACTCATGGAACACAAAGAATGTAAAATGGAAGAAAAATATAATGGATTACTGGACTTTTATTCTAATTTGGGTTGTTAAGACTTCTCTCAGAAATGAACTTGAAACTAAGAACAAAAATTTTAAGCAGATTGAAGGAAGAGAATTGCAGGTAAAAGAAATGGAAAGTACAAATAACCTGAAATGATAAATACAGAATTTTTGAGGAACCAAAAGAATATGAGAAACAAGATACCATGAGATGTGACCAGAGAAGGAGAAAGGTGCAGGTGTGGTAGCTCGTACTTGGAATCTCAGCACTTTGGGATTCTGAGATGGAAGCATCATTCAAGACACTCCTGGACAGCATAGCAAGACCACATATCCTCAAAAAAAAAAAATTAAAAATAAAAATTAGCCAGACATCGTGGTATAATCCTATAGTCCTAATTACTTGAGGCAGGAGGAAAGAAGATTGCTTGAGCCCAGGAGTTCAAAGCTGCAATGAGCTAGGTATGATTAGCCTCTGTACTCTAAACTAGGCAGTGGAGGGAGACTCTACCTCAAAATAAATAAATATTATAAAATAAAGGAAAATGAAGGAGAAGAGAGGGTAATGTGCTACACACTGTTATGTGTTCTGTTTTTTTTTTTTTTTTCTTGTATTGGGGAAAAATAACCTACTACCCCTTCACATGGAGTTCCAGCATTATACCCCTTTCTTGCTTGCCATTCCAAGTTATATTCTGGAAGAATCATTCTTTTATGTATGCATTATATTTATATTATTTTAAATTCATTGTAATATTATAAAATATTATGAAGTAATATAACATATCAATGAATATGAAATATATTATTTTCAATGTTAGCCATTGCAATTATTACTACTATGAACATTTTTGTAAATATCTCTTAGTAAACATTTGCAAAGGGCTATGTTAGGGAATATATCAAGGAGTAGAAGTGATGGAATGTAAGCAATGAATTATCAAATCTTCCTGATCATGCCTTACTTTAGGGCAATTGTACTAATTTATGCCCCAACCAGAATCATAAGAGAATTATCTTTGGACTACAAATTTTTGTCAATTTTGGCAATAATACTTCTGATAAGATTTATTTTTAGTCAACTTGGTATATATGGAATGTTTTTTTTTTATGTATTTGGCTTGCATTCATCTAATTACAAGGGGTTTTGAATTTTTTTTGTTGAAGATCTGTTGATGTCTACTACCCATTTTTGATTAGAGTTTTTGATTTTTCTGTAATTAATTTTTAGGAATTATTAATATATATTATGAAATGAAAATAATGGATTTTAGAATAAAACATAATCAATAAAGCTAGTATCTGCAAATAATGCTTGTTTTTTTTTCTAATTTTCCTATCTTTTATTTCTATTTCTTCTATGTGTCTGAATACGAAACCTACTACTGTATTAAATGGAAATGTTTTAGTATGTATGTTTGACTGTAATTTTAACAGGAAATAATTATAACATTACTGTCAATAGCATATTTCACCATTAAGCAAGGTGTTTGCTGTACCTTTTTTTTTCTGTTTTTTTTGTAGAAGACTATCAGTTAAAGGAATTTTGCTTATATGTATTAGCTATTGGTATTATCATGATGCATCTGATATTTTATGTATTTAGGATATTACAATATTTGCTCTTTAGTTTGTTAGCATGGAGAATTTCATTAGTAAATTTAATATTTGCATGACTGAGATAAATTTTGAGGGTGGGAGGCCAAGAGACAGAGTCTTATTTCATTGCTCAGCCCAGAATGCAGTGGTATTATCATAGCTCACTGCATCTTCAAATACCTGGGCTCAAGTGATCCTCCTGACAAACCTTCCTGAACAGGTGGGACATGCCACCACACCTTGGTAATTTTAAAATTTCTTCAGAGAATCAGGGGTCTCACTGTTTTTCAGTCTGGTCTCAAACTCCTGGGATTAGGTCATCCTTCTGCCTTGGCCTCCCAAAGTGCTGGGATAACAAATGTGAGCCATCACATTCAGTCATGGGCATTTGGCTGTGGCTGAGATAAATCTAAATTGATCATTATTTATTGCATTTTTAAACATTAATGGATTTACTTTGCTAATGTTTTGCTTCAGAACTTTTACATTAATGTTCCTAATTAACAAGGTTAGCATAGACTCATTTTATTATAAAGAAGAATTCTTTCTTCTATATTCCCCAAAGAATTTGTACATGAGAGGAAAGAATCTCATTCTTAAATATATGTTGAACTCCGTTGTAAAATGATCTAAGGCTGGTAAATGTAGGGCAGGCAATTTTTTTATTTCTTAATCAATTTTAAACATATTTCTTGGGCTATTATTTTTTATTTTCAACTCTAATCAGTTTTTATAGATTTCATTTTTCTAGGCATTCTTTAATTTCATCAAAACCATCAAATAAAACTTTCAGTCTCCATAGAGCTTAGGTTATTTGTCTGCTAGTCCAATATTCCTTCAATTTCACCTAGTAATTATTTTATTTTTTTGTAACTTGAAAGCATACAAGAAGAATTAAAAGGAATGAACTAATAGTTAAATCTTCAGGTAGGCCTTCTTGGTGGTCTGGTTTTACCAAGAGAGTATTTCTAGACTTCATCAGACTGTCCTGTGTAGAGGTCTGTATGTCTACTTTATAAGGCATAGAGTTCTGTCTGTTTACTTTGTAATGAAAAGACTGTGATATTTTAGCACTGTGTGCTCAGGATACCATCTTTGGCTCTGTACTTGTGGAATGTACATTCATTCCCGGGTAGAGAATTTTGTCTCCAGTTGCTGCCAAAACTTCCTAAAATATGTTTCTGATATCTTGCATACTTGATCTTCTAGATGGTTTATTTTTCTTCTTCTTCTCTTATGTTAACTTTGTTTTTAGGTAAACCTTACAGGGGCTATGACAAAGGCTGCAGGGATGTGCTCATAAAGAGCCTCCTTTAATCAGCAGTGTGTCATCCTTGAACTAAAAATATTAAGGCTTTTCTCACAAAATGTCATTTTTTTCTTCTGAATATCTCTTGTCCTCAAAGAAATAAATTCTTCCAAGACCTGTTTCTCCACTGTTTGAGGGAGGATTCTGTATCAAAGATTAAACTCCAGATAGCTCCTCTGTTACCCATCATGAAAACTAAAATTTGATTGAGAGGATACTAAGCAATGTTTCATTTCAGTAAAAAAACTCACTAAAATGACAATATAAGCCTGTATTTTGATATTTTGTTTACATATATTTATTAATTTGCTCCTGGTATTTCTTCTTTTTCAAAGCTACCTGGTGCTGTGTATTTAGGATCAACTGAGAAGTGAGAACTTGTCTGTACAATGATCAATTTCTTGTTACAAAAAGAAAAATCAACTTTATGTTGCTGATTGAGTTGAACTTTAAGCATTTACATTAAAAACTAACTTTGCAACTTTCCTCTTTTCCATTTGAAATTTTATATTTTGAAGTTTTTCCTCTGCAAGATAAATGCTAACTATTTCACATTAAATCAGGTGCAGATTTAGTGGACAGAACCATCACAATCTATGATACTCAATAATCTAGGCAGTTATATATCAGGGCAAAAAGGAAAAGTATTTTGTGTTTTTAGAAAATTGTTGTGGAATTCTGTGTCTGTGCCACAACACAGAAAAGAGAAGGAATGATTATATAAATAAATATTACTTGTGACCCAAGGCAAGACAATATACAATAAAAATAATTTTTCCTATCCTCATCCTGAATTAAAACATTTTCATTTGAATATGTTAAGTAAAAAAATAAAATCATTCAATGTCAATTGCACCATAAAGGCCTCAAAGATATAAATGCATAATATGAGTATCTAGTACTTTTAATAATATTCAGAGAATGTTTATAAAATAATACACAAAACACATTTGTACCTTTAAATAATAATATGAATGAGTGTGATTGGATACAGGCAGTCCCCTTAATTAGTCAAAGAGACTTCCTATAGAATAGATTAAGATCTGCAAATAAAAAATAGAGCAAGAAGGTATTGACAAGTTCACACTGACAAGTAAAATGTAGTTTTAGTCTTCATTTATCATGTTATTATTTTTTAGCAGTTGAGATTTTAAATTTTATATGCCATTTTCAGGATTTAGACATATAGTAGAACCTCTGTAAGTTGACTACCCAAAGAACTGTAACAAATTGGTCAACATATGGACATGGTCAACATAAGGATTTCAGCCTACTGTACTGATGCGTACATGTGGCACATGTCTGGTCTATGAAAACTATGTCAAAACTAGATCACTAGGTCCTCCTTAAGGCAGGAGTCAAGGTAGGGAAATAGTAAAGTAGGGAGGTTCTATTCTATGTGTGTGTCTATAGAACATATATATTGTGGATATACATAAATTTTTGGAGAATATTGGTCAATGTAAGGAGGTGTCAGCTGTGGAGGCTGTACTGTATGACCAGTCTAAGGAAGAATGGCCTATTTATTTCTGCCTTGCTAAGGCAGCAAGGTTCTCTAGAAGTCCTTGCTGTGATTTATTTGAGAAAACCTGTTTTTTACTTGTTTCTGCAATTGTTTTCAAGTTTTACAGTGATAAAAGACTCAGACCAAAAAGAATTCCTATTCTTTTATTTTCATCTGTATTTACTTCTATCTAATTTCCTTAATTATTTACATAAAATTTAAAATCATTGTAACAAGGAAAACAATCAAATGATAACATTAAGAAACAGTTAACAATCTTCCTCACCCCCTTTTCATGCTCCTTGATGTTTTCTCGAGAAAATGGAGCCAGTAAGCATTGTGAGATGATAAGCCATGACATTGTCTTAGAGATGCCCAAGTCCCTTGTGAAAAGAGCCTTCAGGTTGGCAGAAGGAGCCCAGGGAACCTGGCTAAGAGAGACAGATTTGAGCATGATGCAGAAAACCCAAGCATGGACTTGACTATATTTAGCTTGTTACCCGTTAAAAAATCATTCAGCCGAGAACTAGCTATGCCAAGTTAATGCTATTATGAAAGAAAAAAATATGTATACTGAAAACTATAGTGAAAATACATTTAACCTGATAACCCTATTCATTTTTATTCCCAATAAGAAGTAATAATAAGGGCAATGATCTGGGATGGATATCCTAAAATTTCAATTATGTCACATTGATTTGTCAGAGCCTTTTAAGTGTCAATGATAGTTTCAGTTTACAATAGATAGTAAATATGTCTGTGTATGCATTTATATTCTGCACACAAATCTCTGTATTTGTAATCAAAGATTTTATCTAGCTTATCAGTGTGCAGTGCAAACTTTACTTGGACGATTGATATGTGTATTATCAAGATTCTTAAGCTATTTGCTAAAAACCTGATGCTTGCCTTCTCTGCTGTGTGTAATCAGTGCCAGATTTCTAACTGGTATTAAAGGTGTTTACTACCTCATTCTACATATTTGTGAACACGACTTGTTTTATACATATTCAGTTGTTCTTATACTTGGATAGCTGTCTCGATAATGTTGATTTACAGGTGCACTGTTAAAGAAATATGTGCCTGAATGTAAATCAAAGTAACACATGATTTAAGCATTACATTTCATTTTTGATTGCAGGTTTGTTTTCTGGTAGCTTTACTTATCTAATAGAAACATGTAATTTATAAGACGGCAGTGTGCCTATAATTTGATAAAGTTCAATGAAGATAAAACTTAAAAGAGATGCATATAGGAACAAAATTTAACTGAGCTAAAAAAAAATCTTGGGGGAATGAGTGTTTACATAAGACTCCAGAAAAACATAAAACAGAGTTTATAGTGAATATGAAGCTTAACTTTATCCACACAAAATTCACAGTTGGAAAAACAGAAAAGAGTAAACGTGACATTAAAAGACAGTGACACACTGACAGTCCCGTCAATCAAAGGTTTTTGAAAACTTTTGTTTTCATGATTCCTATAGACAGAATGAAATTTTTTATTTTTATTTATTTATTTATTTTTTTTTTGTGTTAATTTAATCATACAATATTCATTTACACAGTAAGGAAAAACCTCCTCATCTTCATCTCCTCCCAGGCACCATGAGGCCCCAACACAAACACCCACCCAGCTTGCTTACTACGCACACCACTGTCCAGGTGGAAGGGGCAGCTACTGCTGCTCCTGCATTCACCCAGGGAAACAAAGGAAAGGCAAGGTGAGGCAGAAAAGGGGTGAGTAATTAGCTTG
>CAUYON010064667.1:0-34227 GCA_963573935.1 Arctocebus calabarensis | reverse complement strand
AAAGGGGAACACTTCTACACTGTTGGTGGGAATGCAAACTAGTACATTCCTTTTGGAAAGATATTTGGAGAATACTTAGAGATCTAAAAATAGATCTGCCATTTGATCCTATAATTCCTTTATTGAGTATATATCCTGAAGCCCAAAAATCACATCATAATAAAGATATTTGTACCAGAATATTTATTGCAGCCCAATTCCTAATTGTTAAGTTGTGGAAGAAGCCCAAATGCCCATCGACCCACAAATAGATTAATATATTGTGGTACATGTATACCATGGAATACTATGCAGCCTTAAAGAAAGATGGAGACTTTACCTCTTTTGTGTTTACATGGATGGAGCTGGAACATATTCTTCTTAGCAAAGTATCTCAAGAATGGAATAAAAAGTATCCAATGTACTCAGACCTAATATGAAGCTAATTTATAGCTTTCATATGAAGGCTAAAAGCCAATTATAGCACAAGAATACAGGGAAAAGGGAAAGGCAGGGAAGGGGTGGGGAGAGGATGGGTGGAGGGAGGGTAATTAGTGGGATCACACCTACGGTGCATCTTAGCAGGGTACTGGTGAAACTTATTAAATGTAGAGTATCAATGTCTTTATATAGTGATCAAGAAAAATGCCATGAAGGCGCTCTCTAACAGTACGATCAAAATATTTCTGATTGTATATGAAGCACATTCTGCCCTATGATTGCACCAATGTACACAATTATGATTTAATAAAATTATTTTTAAAAAAAGAACTGAGTTCATTTGCTGACAAGAAAAATGACATAAGATGTAGGTTAGTCAAGCAATTCTTGTAAAGAAAATGAAAAAAGAGTAGAAGAAACATAGTAGCAGAACTTCCTAGAAATCTCCAGAATATTAACTGGTCAACTTCTGATAATAATACAGAGAAATCTCCCAAGTGCAAAACATTTAATTATTTCAGTTCCTATATTGTGCTTGCCACAGTGATAACTGTACGTATTTAAAAAAAAACAGTCTTTTCTTTCTACCACATTCCATTTAGAAGTCTGGCATATGAAACAGTACAATGAACCTCTCACAATCTCTCTTATAAGTCAGATGAGATAAGCCATAATTAAAAATTCAGATGCCTAATGACTGGAGAAAAAATATCAGGCTGCAACCCAAAAGTCAACTAAATAAATCCCTGGCATTAACTTGAAACTCTTTTTGACAGTTGTAACATAAACCAAATTATTAATAAAATAATAGCTGATGTGCTGCAATCCTCTGGGTAGTCATGCTAAGTTATACTCCCCACATGTACATTCATTAGAAAATAATTGTAATACTTTTAGTAGAGCCCTAAGCTATCATTAGTGGTAAATAATGATGACTGCATTGTGGTTCAATGTTATTGACTACAGTGAATGATAATATATTAGCAAATTAGATTGAAAGTCTTATCTCAAACTAATTCCCTAATGAGGGGGAGTAAACTCTTTCCTAGGAGAGGCCCAGAGTTTCTTACAGATTGCAGTACTCTCTCCCTATGAACTCTGATGCTGTAAGGTAGATAACAAAAGAAGTGATAAGTCTTCAATTCAAAAGACACTCAGGCCCCTTTTCTGAGTGAGAAGGAAGAATAACCTTGTACTTCTCACTTGCAGAGACATTAGCCAAGACTCCCAGCTTCCTGAAAAGACACTCAGAGAGCTGGCACTATGGGCACCTAATAAATTGTGAAAGATCCAGGTCTCCAAGTTGACATCACAGGAGTAGAGATTTTGCCAGAAATGTCAAGTCATACAGTAAGTCAGAATAGAGAGAACTTGTGTTCATCAGAGCCAGAGAAGGGACAGGTTAAGTATGCACATTCAGCCTCATAGAACACAGCCAAGGATAATCATGAGTACATTTTCCTTGCTCCAACTCTACCTTCAATACCTTCACTTTGCTTGTTTGTTTGTTTTGAGACAGTCTCACTTTGGCCCCTCTGTAGAGTGCCGTGGCATCATAGCTCACAGAAACCTCAGATTCTTGGGTTCAAGCAATCCTCTTGCCTCAGCCTCCCTAGTAGCTGGGAATATAAGCACCTGCCACAACACCCAGCTATTTTTAGAGACAGGGTCTTGCTCTAGATCAGGCTGACCTTGAACTCCTAAGCTTAGGCAATCCACTCACCTTGGCCTCCCAGAGTGCTAGGATTACGGGGTGAGCCACCATGCACAGCCCCCTTCAGTTATTTTTTTGTCTTGGACCATCTGTTTAATTGCAAGTCACCTCAACTCCTTGTAAGAATAAAGTAAAAATGAAAGGGTAAAAACAAATGTCAACAATACACTGGCCTTGCTTGCTGTTCTTGAAGGCCTATGTCTGCCTTCTTTCACGGTGGCACCTTGATGGTCTAAAAACAGCATAAGTTGTGAAGTTATGAATCACCATTAATCAATTGGTGATACGAACATTTGGACATTTATGGAATAACTGTCCTAATCAGAATATTAGCCATCTGGTCCTAGCCAGAAGTGATCTCTGAAGAGAGAAATGTTCTGCTGGGAGGACTACCCCTACACCCCTGGGTCCCAAAGACATTTTAAGATTGTCCAAACAGGGGCAACCAACACCTCTAAATTAGATACCTATCAGGCACTGTTTTTAATGCCTTCAAATAATTTGAACTAGAATCACTGGATATTTGAATTCTACCTCCTTCCAAAAACACTTGAGCATGTTCACAGTGACTAAGTGTAGATAAAAATGGCAGATGTTTGTTTTCTTTTGTTTTTTAAATTAGTCATTTTTGGAATATTTTCTTAAATCCCTGTCAACACATACAGAAGGGTAAAGAAATTTCAACTAAAAGTGACTAAATCGATTTAATGAGAAAGAAAAATCTTCCCAAAGCATAGTCTAAATTTTCAGTGGAGAAAAATGGGAGCTAGAGAGCAAGGGGAAGAGCCTCTGAGAGCAGTAAGAAAGCTCAGCCGTGTTTACTTCCCCACTTTCTTTGCATGTGGCATTCCTCCCACCTGGAAAGCCCATCTCCATCCTCACCCCCACCATGGATGTGTCCCTATTGCTCATTAACTCTTCCCTATTTCCATTCCTTTCTTAGTGGTAACCCACTCCGTTTGTGATTAAAAGGGCAAATCAAGGCAAAAATGATAAAGTGTAAAGAATAAAAAGAAATTACTATTTATCTGAAATTCAAATTTAACTGGGCAAGCCTACCCAGGAACTATTTATGAGCTTATGTGATGGAGTCTCACTGACAGAACTGGGCTTGAATATAATTCCACTGGGAAAATCACTTAGTTTTGTGTATATGTGCCCCAGTTTCCTTACTACTTGTAAAATGGGAAGAATAACATTACTTATGACACAGGCTTATCGTAAGGATTAAGCGAGATAATTCACACAAAGCACTTAGGATAATATCTGGCACATAGTAACTGCCTAGGGAATATTTGTTAACTATTATTATTTGGAAGCATATCAAGGGCCAAAATAGCTGGATCAGAAAGATGACCTTTATGCAAATGAGACTCAAAAGCATTATCTCTAAAAAGTCTTCCTCCACTGGCTGATAATTGAGCAACGTCTGCAGCATCTCAAATTAAAACTGTCCAAGGAAAATAAAACATCTTTCCTAGAACTTTAGCCTCTAATCCCCAAGCTGCAGACCAGTACCAGTCCTTGGCCTATGAAGGAAGTGAGCCACCCAGTAGGAGGTAAATTGCAGCAAGACAAGCTAAGCTTAATCTGTATTTACAGCCACTCCCCATCACTCGAGCCACTGACTGAGTTCCACCTCCTGTTAGACCCCACACCTCCCTGGTCCATGGAAAAATTGTCTTCCATGAAACTGGTCTCTAGTCCCAAAAAGGTTGAGGACCACTGCCCTGGAAGCTACAACTCCTCAAGTCAATTTTGTGTCTATTCATAACACCACTCTTCTCCCAGGTTCAAAATCGAGGAGTCATCTCTGGCCTTTCCTCTCCCAATTTCATGTCAAATTTCTTTGGTCTAAGCATTTGCACATTGCATGTAGATTTATTATTAATACCAGAAGACTGTGATATTCTAACTTGGCATTATAACATGCACTTCTTAGGCTAATGAATGAGGGTACACACATGCTGCTTATCTGATCGATGCTCCTTTCAGAAGCAGGATATATGTCTATTGACTTTACTGTAAATCTCACAGTCAAGGCTTCCTTCATATACAAGTGCAATAATGTGAGCTTTGCCTGCTGGAAAGGTTACAGACTATGGATATGAGCCAAAGGCCAAAGTTTTATTTGGTTTTTCCTCTTTAAGAAAAGTCAATAATATAACACAGACTTAAAGACTTTCTCACTCTTTTAATCAGATCATGCATGTTTCTATACAGTCTAAATTTAGTTTCTTTTGCACCTTTACCTAATGCCAACCCAGAATACTGATCCACGTATATACCCTCCATTTTCTACCTCCATGTTTCCTTGATTTTTGTTACTCCTTCAGATTCACATTTTTTTAAAGTGACAGGATAGAGTTATTGGCAGGGAGAAAGATCGATAAGCATGATAAGCAAAAGAGGATGAACAGAAAGGAGGGAATAGAACCTCTAGCAATGGAGGGAGGAATACAAGTGGGGAGCCCCCAAGACTTCATTCTAGGGAGTTCAGCTTCACAAATCTTTGAACTCTCCATCAGATGTCATCACATACCTGTACCATCTCGTCTAATGCTCATAACAAACCTGTCAAGTGATTGGTATCATCAGTCCCATTTTATGTATGGTGAAACTGTGGCTTTGAGAAGTCCAGTGACTTATCCAAAGATACATACTAGTGTTTGTGGCAAAGCTTGGATTTGAACTCAAGTCTTATGGCCTCACTATACTTACTACACAGCTTCCCATGGATGCAAAGTGCCTTCAACTGAAGTCCATTTCAAATTTTTACCATCTTTACTTAAAGATGTGAAAATACATCTTTAAGGTTGATTTAAAATACTATCTCTTTCTGGGCAGCAGCTGTGGCTCAGAGGAATACAGTACCAGCCCCATATGCCAGAGGTGGCAGGTTCAAACCCAGCCCCAGCCAAAAACTGCAAAAAAAACTATCTCCTCCATAAACTCTTCACCAATCCAATCTAAAATGAGCTTTCCTTACTTATTTTAGGGGGAAATGAATGGTATGTCACAGATTGGTATTGTGGGTTAGCATTGGGTAAAGTTGCAAAAGAAGTTAAATTTAGACTATATAGGGACATGCATGATGTGATTCAGAGTGTGAAAGAGTCTTTACAGCTTTTTGTACCATATTATCTGTCCATTAGGTCATTCAATAAATAGCTAAGCACTTATTAAGTGCCAGCTTCTATAGTGGGTGCTACAGAAACAGCAGTGAATAACACAAAAAGGACACTAATTTGGGGACCATGTATTTGTATGGTATATATCATAGAATCATAGAATAAATAATTTTTAATTTTATATCATCTATAGCCCTTATTTTATACACGAGTAAACTTATACACATGAAGTTCAGAGTTATACCATTTTAAGCAGAGTTCAGCCTGGTGGCCTTCATTCATGCTTCTCATCAACATTGTTTCTATTCATGGCTTCTTTCTCCTACTAGGCTATCAGCAACTTGAAGCCAAGAACTGTTTCTTTTCAAAGACATAATTGTATATCCCTCAGTATTAGCACAGACATTCAAAAAATAAGTAGAATGTGTGATAATGGTGGTAAACAGGAAAGATGGCTTATCGACATTCTTAGATTCCCCAATGGGCAAAAGGGCTAGAAATTTAACATTTACAAATATAAATTTTATAATTATGTTATAAAAGATTCTCCTATATCCATCCTCACCAAAACTCCTGTGGTGCTTTCATAAATTATGGATACACACTGCAGAGTGGAAGGGATCACATATTTTACAAACTAGGAAATGTTATTATTATATCCTTTAATCTCTTTTTATTTACACTGTTAATTCAAGTCCCAGGAATTATAAATAGCCTACTAATACCTAACTTATATGGAGGCTAAATATATATCAATTTCAACCATGAGAAAACCACCTAAGATACAAGCAGTAGCAGAAAATTCCCCTGAGCAGCCAAAATGTATTTTATAAAGTATAAGCACTAAAGAAATATATTGCTTCTTTACTGTTTATTCAATATACAGTTACAGAGTGCTCATGCTTTCTCTATGCCAAGAATTCACTCTGGGACTCTTATCTCTCATTTCGGGCAAAATTTTATCAGGCACATACATCTAATTTTCATGCCCCACAGCTAATGAAAAGCAGCAAGCAGAATGTGGAAAAGAATGGCCATAAGCAGGCTATTTAGTCCCATCTTCCTAGTTCACTATAATTCCAACCATCACAGGCATATGTCATAAATGCTAAAGAATGAAGACCAGGCAGTGGCCGTCCATTGGTTACTATATTTCACTTGTGTAAAATATGTTATATGTAAACACACTGTGCAAGAGAATTTGGGTTCCTTCTTTGCAGAAGCCAGGCAATGATCAGATTATAAAGGCTAATAAAAGAAATATTCATTTTCCTTTCTGTATTTAAAAGGCAAAATTATTAACTATGTGTAAGTGAAGGCATTTTGTTACCATAAGACTCACATCCACTCTCCTTAATCTGTTCTGGTTTTAAACAGAGTATATGTGGATTATGTTTCACCGGTAGGGGGAGGTTAAAAATAAGGAAGTTCTGAAAATTTCTAAGTCTTCACGCAGAGGCTAAGTCTTTTTGCAATGTGGCCAACTGCCTCCTTTTAGCAGCATGGTCTAATTTGGAAAGGTCAGGAAATCATGCTCAACATCCCCTGAGGCAATCAATTTAGGAAAAACAAAAGTGACAAAAAGGAAACACTCAGCGGGACTGGCCCTTGTGTAATGGCTCCAAGGCGAAGAGCTGAGGGAGAGGCTTAGCAATGTCTGCACCACTGCACACTGACAAAAAAAAATCCCTTTTGCCATGAAATCACACTTGGCATATTTTTATAGTGAGAAGACATATGTATTTTAATTCAGAACTCTTCACTGCAATGAAACTGATGGTATGATAGCATTTGTTGTTGTTTCTACATGGAAATCATCAAGCCTAAATCCAACTCCTTGGAAAGACGAGGGGTGTGGGCAGAAGGAGGCTGAACCCCTGCTGCTGCTATTGCTGCTCGTGAGCTCCAGCAGAAATGGTCATGAGGGCCTGGGAAGGGATATACCACTTAGGATTCGCCCAGAGAGGCTGAGTAAGTAATGAAATGGAAAGCACAGTGTGATAACTAATTTCAGGCATCAACTTAATTGGATCTAAGAATACCTAGAGAACTTCTAAGTTTATCCAGGAGGATTGTTTCCAGAGATAGTGTATGAGTCTGTGAACAGAGTGGAGAAGATTTGGCCTCAATGCAGATGGGCATCATCCAATCATCTAGGAGCCCAGGTGGACAAAAAAGGTAGAGGAAGGACTATTTCCTTTCTCTCCAGGGATATTCTTCTTCTGTCCTTCAGCAGCAGAAGTCCGGGATTTTTGACCTTGGACTCCAGGACTTACATCAGTACTACTCCCCTTCATTCACCTGGGATTCTCAGGCCTTTCGCCTTGAACTGAGTTACACCATCAGTTTCCCTAGTTCTGAGGCCTGTGGACTTGGACTAAGACATGATTTTGACATCCCGGGGTCTCCACCTGACAGCCAGCCAGCCTGTCCAGGGACTTGTCAGCCTCTGTAGGCCCATGAGCCAGTATCCCTAATAAATAATCTCTCTCATATATCTACATCTATATATCCTACTATTTCTATCTGTCCAGAGAACCCTAATTAACACACACAGTATAAAATAACCACCAGAGAAAAATCATAACCAAGGAAAAAGGGGGTTGTACTTTGAAAAATGCAGATTTTGTCAAACTATTTGCATCTCCTGAGAGATCAGACAGGCATATTAATCCAGGGGAAGTGCAAGCTCTAACTTGAACTTTCTGTGTGACCTTGAACAAGTCATAACCCCTCTCTTGGCTTTGATTTCTCCACCTGCAAATTGAGGAAGTAGTATGGACTAGATAATCTCTAAAATAACCTCTCATTCCTAACACAACTTTTGGGGGTTGGGGGTTTTGGTTCCCCAAACCCAGTTGTCCTGATTGGATTACTTGAGTGAGCTATAAAGTTTAACTGAGAGCAAAAGTGAGTAGAAACAGTTTATAAAACTGGAGTGGCACAGGTAGTGTGGATAGAAAGCAAAAGTAACCTATACAAGTTTCAGGATAACAGAGAGATTTTATTTAGGAAGAACAAAGAGAAAGTTTAGAACCCTTCCAAAGAGAGTTAGAAGTGGGTCCTTCTCATGAAGGAACAGAGGTAAGAGAGATACATACAATGGCAGTGTGGGGGTATAAATACCCCTTCTTCTGTTTCATTGGTCTCTTTGCACCACCAGGTATTATTGCCCTTTTCTATTGATTGGGTGGTGAATGATCCTATAGGCCCTCTAGACTTCCTTTTTCCACAGGCCAGGTTTTCCTCCCTTCCCCTTGAAGCCCTTTCCTTGGTGTCCCTTCTCAATAATGATTCAATGCCAGATGGAAAATATGTAAGTAGCATTATTTTCCCAAAAGTCATCACATATACAATAGAGCCTCTGTAACTTGACCACCCAACTTGACTGCAGTTGACTGCAACAAACTGGCCAACATACAGAGGTGATCAACATAAAGAACTAGGGCTTCTGTACTGATACAGACATGTAGTGCATGTCCAGTCCATGAAAATCAGGTCAACTTGAGGTGGTCAATGTATGGAGGGGGCCAATGTATGGAGGTGGTCAACTATGGAGGTTCTATTATATTTATTTGTTCATCATAAAAAAGGCCAATTATTATAATTATAATGGGACAACCTTCCCTCACGAACTCCACTCAATTTCCAGCCATATAACTATATTGAAGAACAGGAATACTCGCTACTTCAAGCTGACTGCAGAATTCTTCTCTGGGAGAGAACTGTTTCTATTTAGGACAAAGACCATGTTTAGTTACAAAGATGAGTCCCCTGGGCAGAGCCTGAATGGTCTGGACTGTGACCAACTTAACAACTAAACTACTCTTCATAAAAAATGAAAAGAATTTGGGTTATTGGAAGGAAACGATCTAGAAAGGGAAAGAGAAGAGGTGGAAGGTTGAAACAAGAGGCCCCAAGCACAGTAGACAGCTAAATCACCAGCTCAAGGGAGATAAGACACTAGGGTTGCCAGATCAAATTTACCTGGACATCTTGTACATGTATTTTAATTTCAGATAGATAAGGAATAATTCTGAGTATAACTCTGTCCCAAATATTGCTTGAGACATACTAAAAGAAATCATTTATGAGAAACTCATATTTTACTGGGTGTCCTACATTCTTTGTTTGCTAAATCTAGCAATCCTACCAGAGACAGAAATGACAAGCATTTTAAGAACTTCGATCTGAAGTTGTTTAGCTATACTAGGGCATAACTTTCTTTAGAGCTGCCTCTAACCCACATAGCATTTTTAGGTTGATTAGAAAAAGGTGGTTCTTCCTCCCAGGATCTTATTTCAGGAGATAAGCCTTAGAGCAAAGATCCAGGACCAGTGGCCACAGGGAATAAGATCCAGAGGTGACTGAATAAACAGTCCTTAGCCATTGCTAAGGATCTCCAGAGATATTGACAAGATTCTAGCTGCCCACTGTGTATTGGGTAGGGATTAGACTAGAGTCAATAATAAAGGAGGACAGGGTAAAACCCCAAAATGAGACTTTTGTAATATAAATGTGGTTACCTAACTGGAGAGGGAAGAAGGAGAGTTCAGGGAAACTTAGAGCTCGTGGAGAAAGAGGAGCTCCTACTTGCACTTTAAAAATAAAGTCAACTGTTACCTGCTCTGTGAAGCTTTCCCCGATGGCTCTAGGCAGAAATCATTCCTTCTTCCTCATGCTCTGCTGCATTGTTCTTGGTGCCTACCTTTGTTTATGTGCAAGCCATTCTTTTTCTCTTTCTCTCCCTCTCGTCCTCTCCCTTTCTCTCCAACCAGATTATGAGTTCTTTGAGAACATGGACTGATTTATTAACTTACTAATTTCATAACCACAGTGATATATCTGTGAGAAAAATAAAATATATTTTAAGTTTGAATTTAAGTCTATAGAACAATATAATAATGATCTTTATATATATAAGAGTTGTTTCTGTATATGTACAGTTGTTCCCCATGCCCATAAGGGGCAAAACAAGAAGATGGACATTTCAAATGGAAGATCAAGGAGCTAGTCTAGCCATAAAGATGAGCAGAAGGGTCATTCCAGCACTGGAAAATCAGCCTCTGATATGGGCTTTTAAAAATAAAAATAAAAAATGTTTTTTATATACTTTAGTCAGTTTACTATGATACTACCTCAAGGTCCCTTGCAGATCTAGAATTCTATTTTATTCTATTTATTCTGGTCTAAACTCGAAGTACAACAGGGTAGTAGCCACCATTTCCCTAACCTAGTAGGGTAGTTCACTATACAAATTGCAATGCTATGTGACTGGTGGGCAAGCAGAGCTGATGCTTTGGGAAGATTTGTCCCAAAAGGAAAAACCAAACTGCCAGTCCATAGAAGACCCTGAAGTATCGCCTTTGACTCCACTCTGAACTTTTCCTTTAAGGAAGGAGAGATGCAAAAGCCCTGCTAATTCAGTCCTGTTGACTAATCCTCTTGGGTTAATTTTGGAAGTGCTAGAACTGTCTGAACTCTCATATGAAAGAATTGTAAATAGAAATCTGGAAAGGAGAAAGGAAGGACAGGTCAAGTCTCAGAATAATATTGCTAATAGTGATGTTGAGAATTTTTATGCCACAAAAAAATCTCATGGAGCCTTCCTTAGGGATGCACACTAAGGAAGAAGTGCATCCCTCCTTTCCAAGGTTATATTCACCCCACTTGATACTTTTGTGCCTATCTCTCTTCTAGGACTTTAATTCTTTGTTCTTACCCTTCTTTCCCCTTTCAAATTCTTCTTCCTTTGGCACCTTTCTCTTAGCCTACTCTTATGCTCATTTCTCTTCTGGTCTAAAAACACTTATCTTTTTCTCTGCTCTTTTCCAAACAAACATGACTCAATATCCAGTTTCCCTGTTCGCCCAGGTATTTAAAGTACATACTTCCCACTTGCTAGGTCGGATCATGTGACTTATTTCAGCCAATGGATTGTGAATGAGGTAACATGTCAATTGGGGCAGAAGCTCAGAAAAGCAAGTGTGAAATGTCCATTCAGTCTTTTTCCTTTAAGCAGTACCTGAGGAAACCTCAGTTCTTAGGTACAGCAACAAATTATTCAAGTCTCTGACAGTCTGGGGCAAACAGAGAGAGACCTTTCCCTTGGATGATGATGATAATACAGGATGAGTGAGAAATCAAGTTTTCTTGTATTAAGACACTGAGATGTGTTAGTGTAACAGTGCCTAGCCAATCCTGATCAATACATTTCTCTTTCTCTTTCTTCTACTTTGCTACCAAATTTCTTTAAACAATAGTCTAGCCAGTGGTTTTCAAATACATCTGTGCATAAGAAATGCTTGGAGTGATTTTTGAAGAGGCCAGATTCTGAATACAATTCTGGGGTTTGGAAATCCATTTTTGGGGTGGGGGGCTCTCCAGGTAACTCTGAAGCAGCCAAACTACACCACTCCTCAGACATTTGGGTAAAAATGGACATACACAGTCTTGTAGCCTGGCTTCTATATACCCTTTCCTGACTACTAAGGAAAATGCTTTCTCTTAGGCCATGTAGGACCTCCTAATTGCAAAATTGTTCAGTCTGCATCCTACTCAAATTCCCTGTGGCACTGGACACGGTTTATGTGCCACTCCCTTTCTTGAAATTCTCTCCTCTCCTAGTTTTCTTGACATGACATTACTATTGCTCACCTGCCACCTCTATGACCAATATCCTTTTTTTCTTTGCTGTCATGTTTCATCCTCCATAGAAGTGACCCTACACTTTTAGTTTCAGTACTCTGCTCTCTTCTCCATTAAATACTTTCCCTCTACTAGTTTGCTAGGATCGCCATAACAAAATACCACAAACTGAGTGGCTTAAACAACAGAAAGTTATTATCTCTCAGTTCTAGAGGCTAGAAGTCCAAAATCAACGTGTCAGTAGGGTTGGTTCTTTCTCAATGAACCTATAAGGCTATGAGGAAAGGAAGTGTTCCTCTTTCCTTACCTTGTAGATGGCTATCTTCTCCCTGTGTCTATTCAGATTGTCTTCCCTCTATCCAAGTGTTTATGTGTTCAAATTTATCCCTTTATAAGAATACCAGTTATACTGGACTTGATTCCTGTGCAAAGATCCTATCTCCAAAAAAGGTCACATTCTGTGGCACTAGAGGTTAGAACTATAACATAGCAATTGTGTGGAGACATAATCTAGCCCATAACATTCTGCCAGTGATTTCATCTACTCAGTGGCTTGAATGATCACTTCCATCAACATGACTCGCTGATGTTGACCTTGACCTCTCTCCCAAGCACTAGCTCACTGACTTTTTTTTAATAGCACTGTATTATTTCCCTGTTGTGCATTGAATAAGAAGAGTCCTTCTCTACACAGAGATAATAGAAGACCCATTATATGAATAGTGATGAGAGAAAGTAGTAAGTGGTGGAGTTGGGAATGTGTATGGTTCTATAGAAACCTATTGCAGTAGGATTTACCCTAGTTTAGTTCCACTTTTCCAGCTGCCTGTTGGGTATCTCCATTCATACTTTTAAACAGCACTGCAAACCCAGTAAGTTCAAAACCAAGTAACTTTTCTCCCCTTTCAAACCAATGACTCCAGCTGATTTCTCTATTTCTATGAGTGATCCTATTCATATAGTCACACAGGCTTATAAACATGCTGTCAACTTTGCTTCCTGTCCACCTTCTTACCAACACTCAATGAGTCACCAAGTGTGATGGTTAACTTTAGGTGTCAACTTGATGTGTTAAAGAATACCTGGAAAGCTGGTAAAACATTACTTCCAAGTATGTCTGTGAGGGTGTTTCCAGAGGAAAATAATGTGTTAGTCAGTGGAATGAGTGGGGAAGATCCACCCTCAATGTGAGTGGACATGATCCAATCATCTTGAGACCCAGATAGAGCAAAAAAAGGGAGAGTGAAGTTATTTTCCTCTCTCTCTCTCTCTCTCTCTCTCTCTCTCAATCTCTCTCTCTCTCAACTGGGGCATTCCTTTTATCCTGTCCTTTGACATCAGAACTCTAGGCTGTCTGAACTTTGGACTCTAATACCAAAGGCTTTTGGACTTGGACTAAGCCGTGCGAGCACCTCAGGGTCTCCAGCTTGCACACAGCTTGTCATGGGACTTATCAGCCTCCATAACATATGAGCCAATTTCCTAATTAAATCCCTTCTTATATATTGGTTCTGTCTCTCTGAAGAACCCCGACTAATACACTAAGCCAGAGCCAATTTAGCTCTCTAAATATATCTACCACCCCTCTCTCCTCAATTCCAATCTCATTGCCACCAGAGTAAGTCAGGCCCACATCACCTGTACCTAGACCACTGTTGTGGCTTAACTACCTTCCATGCTTCCAAAATATTTTGCAGAGTATTCTCCAACTCATGTTCAACGTAAGAGCTGCTCTAGCCAACACTGGAGTCTACCCTAACATATCTTTTTAGCCATATTTCCTGTCACTCCTCTGCTTTATCTGGGGCTGGACCTTGAATATGACCTATATTATCCAATCCCTCTTCATGCCTTTATTATGTGAGATGAGACACACTGTATTTCCTGAGAACATGGAATGCAATACTCATCTCTATGCCCTCCTTAATCTAATGAGAGTTCCTTGCAATCAGCAAATACAGCTCAGTACATATTTGCTTGATCGAAGTTTATGGTGTTCCCTGGTCCACTAAAGATATTATATCATTAATTGTCAAATTTGCCTTTTAACAAAGGTACTGCATTTGGCAGGAGTCTACTAATTCTACTCCCACCCCAAAATACATAATTCTTTATGGTCATCATCTCTAGGCTAACCTGACTTGGCCAGGAATAAGGGAAGACAGCCCTCCTGGAGTTTTAAGAGCATGCCTCTTGCCCAGGGAAGCATGCCGGGTCATGCAGAGGAAGGCTGTGTTCATAAAAATTACTTTTGACACCAGCTTCAACCCCTTGCATCTTACTCTCCTCTCTGCTTGCTCTCTTATGCATATCTGGCTCCCAGCTAGCACTGCCCTTCCAGTGTGGTGACCTGTTTGATCAATCTTCTGGCTCCTAATCCCTTCCTTTTCTTCTAAGCTATAAATTGCAATTTTCCTCCAGACTCAGAACTTTCCCAGACTCAGGTGCAAGACACCATATGACTTGCACCAAGGACCTCACAACTAGGAAGAGTATAGTTATATTCCATTCCAGGAGGGACCAAATAACTTTGGGGTTACTTTCCATTTTTTTGTTCAAGTCTAATAGCCATAACTAAAAACTACTCCATGTCTTGTTTTAGCATGAATAATACAGTTTGCAAATACCTGCATGTCACTACCGTCCATCAATTATTCCTGAAATTCTAGGTCCTGTTATGGAGGGATGGCAGAAGCAACGTTGATTGGTCTCTTAGCAAAATCTCTTCTGGTGCCACTGTTTACTCACCACAGAGGTACCATGAACTGATTTTCCCCTTTTGTGTGACATCCTTATCACTTCCCAGCAGCACCTTGTTGGTACTTTTTCTAAACTGAAAAGAGAAAGAATTATCTGCTTTTCCTCATTATCACCTGCTGAAAATCCTGTCCTGCTTTTATGTTTCTGAGATGGGTGATAAAAAGGTCTTGTCTAAAGGGCTTCAGGACATTAATCCAGACAAATGGCAGATGCAGTATCAAAGTGCCTGCTCTGCTTCTCTCTTCACAGTTCCTGAACAAACAGCACAGGGCCATGAGAAAAATATTTACTCATTCATTACACAAACACCAAGGGAGTACCAATGCTATACCAAGTGCAGGCACTCCAGATCTTGCCTCCCGCAAGTAGCTCACGGTGAGCCGGGAGGAGCCAAACATCATTTTTCACATTTGTGAGGACTCTACTTTTCCTCATCCACTTCTGCATTTTTTTTCTTGCAAAAGAAAATGTCAGTTTTGCTTAAGGAATTTTGCATTTACATCTAGTGGGCAGTAGATAAAAGATTTCCATGGTAGTGGCTTGTTTATAGCCTTTTCTTTGCAGAGATTATTCAGTCACAGAAAATATTTCATTCACAGGAGAGTTTACCTTGTTTAATCTTTCTAAAAGTCCCACTTTAACAGAGATAACTTCCCCTAATTGTGAGTTCATGGATAGAAGTGAGAACATGCTTCCAGAGAAACTCAAGAGGCCAGGCCTAGTGCCTGATCTGGTCTTGGAAGTGGCAGTCAGAAAAGGCTTTTCAGAGGTGATGCTTGAGTCAAATCTGAAGTATCAAGGGTGGTACAGGAGTGAGTCAGGAAAAATGGGTAATAGCGAAGGAGGGCCTCACAAACCCTCCAGACAGAGCAAAGGGTGGGGGCAAGAGCCTGAGGATGAGGACCAGCAATGACATCTAGCACCAATAAATCACAAGATCATTAGGAAGAGATAGGAAATAAGGTTAGAGTGGCAGACAGTGTCAGGTCACCAGGGAGCCTTCTTCACTTCCTTGGCAAATAGAAATGACAAAATATCCATAAATTCTGTACCTCAGAAGTGTGAGAAACCTCTTCAGTGAATTTCTGAGTAATTTTTCCCCCATGATACCTTAAAGAACTTCCCATTGTCTCATAATTGGGTAATATGTATCCCAAGCAGCCTGGATACTGATGTCATTTGAGTGTTTAAGTCACTACAGATATTTTAAAAGGTGGTAAAAATCACTGGGTTTCTTTTGAAACTACAGAGGCCCTGGGTACCCACTAAGGCCCTACTGTGAATGTATCCAGTAACAAACATTCAGTTGCCAAAGAAAACTAGAGGATAAGCTTTCAGTCTGTACCAAATGACAGGGGCAGCTCCAGTGGCCAGAAGTTGAAATACAAGACAAAAGAATGCCTTGGCAGTCATTCATTCTTTCTTTCTTTCTTTGGATGCCACGCCATCTCCCTACTTTCTTCTTCTCCCTTTCCTCACTCTCTTTCCTCCCTCATTCCTTCTCTAAGATAAAATACATGTATACTTTCATTCATGAAAAAATGAAAATGTCTCACAAACAAGAACAAAGACAAGATGGGTGGGAGAAGGAGGTATAGAATATGAAATGGACAGAGCTCAACAGGGCTCTTTGAAAATGTTGAACATAGTGATCCAGGGCTGAGGAAAGCCACAAAGAAGAGCCCAGTCAAATGCTTACATAGAATGAATAACTGGTGGGCACCATGGTCCATCGGAGTATGTACAAATGAAGTCCTCCCAGAAACACTGATTAGCCGAGCAACTTGAAACTTGCAGAGGTGAATCAGAAAGGATGCTGTCAACAGTGTTTCTTAGAAGTAAAAAATTGGACTATAACACAGTCTACCTCAAAATTTCCACACTGACCTATGTATTAGTTTTCTGTAACTGCTGGAACAAGTTATAACAAACTTAAGATGGAAATTTATTTTCTCACAGGTCTGTTGGCCAGAAGTTCAAATACAAGATATCAGCAAGGCTACATTTCCTCCAGAAGTTCTAGAAATGAATCCATTTTTTTGTCTCCTCTAGCTTCTGGTGGGGTTGTCAGTATTCCTTAGCTTTTGGCCACATAATCCCAAACTCTACCTCTATCTTCACAAGGATTTCTCCTATGTGTCTGTGTCTTCTCTTCTCTCTCTTATAATGACCCTTGTCCCTGGATGTAGGGCCCACCTTGATACTCAAGAATGATCTTATCATGAGATTCTTAATTATATCTCCAAAGACTTTTTCCAAATAAGATCACATTCATAGGTTCCAAAGGTTAGGATGTGAACATACCTTTTGGGGGGGACACCATTCAATCCACTGCATAGTGTTTATAAGGGGGGAGGTCTTTTCTTCTTTACCTGAATGTAAAGGCAAGACATATTCATTATAACAATTACAGAGGATACAGAAAAACATAAAAAAACATAAAACCCATCTTTAATTCTATAACCTAGAGTCAATCATTAACAATTTGAAAAGTTATATTCAAGGGTTCTGTAAATATATGTACTGATTTTGTTAGGTTCTCACTGTACTATTATTAGGTAATGTGGTATTTTCTAATTATTGACAAATTATGAACATCATCCATGCCTTTAAATCTTTTTCTACAACTAAGTTTTTATCAGCTGCATGATGTTCTATCACATAGCCATATCATGGTTTCATGAAGAAAGGTCTCTACTGTTTGATATTTAGGCTGTCCTCAATTTTTCAGAGTTACAGTAACACTGAGATGAGGACATCCATACCAGAGTATTTAAAAGAAGACTTGGGTTGTTTGATACAACAGGACATTGACTGTGGATACATAAATTCTCTGAGTTGTATAATAAAGTGTTCACTGGACTGCATGGAATCAAGCAAAAGATTGGGCCTGGAACTGAGAATCACTTTGCTTCTCCTCTTTTTCAGAAAAAAAAAAAAGCCTCATTTATTCAGCTTCATCTCCTGCCATTCCCTGTATTACACTTTTTATTTTCAAGGGTGGGGGGTAATATGCCAGCTTCATCTTTTTATGTCTCATTAATATTTTATTAATACTTACCATCTTATCTAACCAAGTAAACCTTCTTACTCAGTGAAGTATAAACATAGCTTGTCGTTTTAAGCTGCATCATAAAGCTTGAAATGAATAGTGTTAGAAAAATCTACCAGCCTCTTTTTTCTGTCTACACCTGGCCTGAGAAATATTTGTATCTAGACTACAATGAAAGAATGGGAGGAGAGGGGTCATGGGTAAACTCAGCAAATACAGAGTTGTTTGAAAAAGCTGTTTAGACTTCTGAGTAACTAGACTCCTCAGACTGATGTGAAAGAGAAGCTTATATTTGAACTGCAAAAAAAAAAAAAAAAGTTAATACAAACCCATCTGGGAGGCTCATATAATAATACAAGAACCACCAGATTGTTCATTAAATAAAATTAGTATTTGCTGAGGAAGACTGTCGTACATAGCCAGCTTACTTTTGGAAATGACATGGGAAATAGAAAGTTCTGATCTACTTGTATTTATGATTTCCAGGATTACTGCCATAGAATTTTGGCCCATGAAGTGAATGCTCTTTCTAGTTTGGCATCCTGCATCTGTAAAGTGAGCAACTGCTAAAAAAAAAAAAAAGTCAATCTTAAGGTTACTTCTGCATCTGAATAACACAAGGAGACAATTCTGATGATGATATCACAGAAGTGACAGTAATGTATTATACTGGTATATCAACTTGCAATAAATCTGTGGGAAGTGCATATTCATAACTGATCAGGTTGACTCCAGTAGTGATTTACCCAAACAAACAAACAAAGTCCAAGCAGAGGGGGGATTGTTGAGAACTTTAGGAAAAGAAATTTTAGCCCAAACAACCAAGTCATTAATAGCAACTTCCATCCTCATGCAGCTCCATACAGCTTATTCCTTTCTATACTGAACACTGACACATGGGATGAACATTTGGCCCTGAGATTGGCCAAGAAGCTCTTCTAGATTTGTCCCATTCAGTCATTTCTCATTCATCAAATATTCATTATGTCCACTATCAATGACATCAAAATCTAAGAGGAAAAGAAATACACAAATGGAACGATACAACCTGCTAAGTACAGTGAAAATGTGAGAGCCCAAAGGAGGAACAGACATCTACCTTTGCTAAGCTACTTATTAGATCTTCACTCCCAAGTTCTTAGTGTTTGACTTGTTTTCTCAACTGACCGCTCAATGTCTAGGCTCTGCCCAGGCTAACTACATTTATTTTTTGCTTACTATATTCCATTTTTTTCATACATTACCTCATGTAATCTTCAAATCACCATACAAGGTATTTACAAATTCTATTTCATAGGCTCTGATAAGTCATATCACCCAAGAGTTTGAATCTGGTTTGGCCTAACTCCAAATCTGTTTATTCCATCTCACCATGCTCTCAAATTTTTAAAAGGATTGGCCAAATGGGGGAAGAAGGAGTCTTTGGAATATCATCATTAGGAAATCATACAGAGGGTGCCAAAAAAAGGTATACACATTTTAAGAAAGGAAAAGCTGTATTCAAATTGTAATATTCAAGTCACATTTGACTACTTCAACTAAAAGAGGTGCTCAAACAGGACTTGTATCCATCCTTTGTTATCGGTATATATTAAGTATTGCAATTTTAATGCAGTTTTTTTCCTTTCTTAAAATGTGCATATATTTTTTCTTAGCACTTGCTATATGTGTCCACTATACTAGTTTGCTAGGGCTGACATAACAAGGTACCCCAAACTTACTAGATTAAACAGCAAAAATGAACTGTGTCACAGTTCTTGAGGCTAGAAGTAAGTGATCAATGTGTGAGCAGGGTTGGATCCTTATGAGAGCTGTGAAGGAGACTACTGAAGTCCTCTCCCCTAACTTCTGGTAGCCTCAAACATTCCTTGGCTCATAGATGGCATCCTCCCTGTGTCTTCTTCACATCAACTTTTCTCTGTACATGTGTGTCTCTGTGTCCAAATTTCCCCCTTTTGAAGGACATCAGTCATATTGCTTTGAACTTCTGCCTTCAGGTGATCCTCTCACCTTAGTCCCCTAAACTGCTGGGATTATTGATATGACCACCCCCAGGCTAGGACTGCAGTCATATTGGGTTAGGGCCCACCTTAATGATGTCATTTTTACTGGATTACCTCTGTAAGACCCTAATTCTAAATCAGATCACATTCTGAGGTACTAAACATTAGGACTTCAACATATATATTTTTAGGGAACATCCCATCCTACCCACTGAATGAGCTCCTTCCAGCTCAGTAGTGAGCACAGAAGGGAGATGTAGGGAGGGGTAAGGATTGAGACATGATAATGTCATTGGAATTGGCGAGGAATGGGAGCCAGAAGAGGCATAAGAATGTTTCCAAGTGAGGAAAAAGGCACCAGGAGAAAGGGAGAACTTTAAGGTCTATAAAGACAGTATAATTGACAGAGTAGAGTCCTGAAGAGAAAGGGAAAGGATGTGAATTGTCAGAAAGAAGGGAGGATATCACTTCTTTTGAAACAAAAAAGAGAGAAGCTTTAACCAGCTGTTATTTATATGCATTTCTAGAGATCTCTTCATCACATCAGCCCAAATCTCATTCCAGATTTGCCAGAGGCCTGCCTCATATTTTGACAACTTGTAGCTATTGCTCCATATGTTTATAATAGCTTCATCTGCAGCTTTATCATTTTTAAGTACAGCTTACCATTTGAGGAAAGTATCACAGGATCTTTCTCATAGTTGTTTCTAGAAAAATGTTTGAATGAGTGACTGAACAAATAAATGCAGAAGTATAAATTAGAAGGAGTCAATGTCACACAAAATAATCAGATCTTGTCTCTACGTAAACGTGATGGCAGCATAGGTTGATGCTGAGGTTGAGCATTCCTGAGGCAAAGTTCTGCCAGTACAGACAGGGAAAAGCATTGAGCAAGGGTGGCAACAAAGCATACACCTGGACCAAGACATGTGACAGAAAGCAGTCCTCTATTTGCAGCTGTGCACACCCTAATAACAGAACGCTCATAGACAACAACTTAAAAATCCCTCTTCTTCATTTCCTACTATGTAAGCAGCAGTTGTATAACTAAAAATATTGCCATAGGGGCCGGGCTTGGTGACTCACACCTGGAATCCTAGCACTCTAGGAGGCTGAAGCAGGTGAATTGCCCTGACTCACAGGTTCGAGACCAGCCTCACCCAGAGCGAGATCTTGTCTCTAAAAATAGCCAGATGTTGGCTCAGTGCATGTGGCTCAACAGGCTAAGGCACCAGCCACGTACACCTGAGTTGGCAGGTTCAAATCCAGCCTGGGCACGCCAAACAAAAATGATGGCTGCAACCAAAAAATAGCCGGGTGTTATGGCTGGCACCTGTAGTCCCAGCTACTTGGGAGGCAGGGGCAGGAGACTCCCTTGAGCCCAGGAATTGGATAGAGTGCTGTGATGTCACTCTATCCAGAGTGACAGCTTGAAGCTCTGTCTCAAAAAAAAAAAAAAAAAAAAGCCAGGTGTTGTGGCAGGTGCCTGTAGTCACAGCTACTTGGGAGGCTGAGGCAAAAGAATCACTTGAGCCCAAGAGTGAGGTTGCTGTGAGCAATGCCACGGCACTCTACTGAGGGTGACAAAGTGAGACTCTGCCTCAAAAAAAAAAAAATTGCTATACAATGAAACCTAACTGCCCAGAACTTTAACATTTTGATCTGGGTATCAAAATCTGAAGCTATTGGATAAAAGGCAAGTCTTACAGATGAATGTAAGATGGACATTTCTGGATATCAAACAGCTACCAGAGTACTAGTGATTCTGACAGGGCTTCATGGAACTGACCCTGGTGCTGCTGAACTGGGGACTGGGTGGAGCATACCTCTTGGTATCACAGTGTGACCATTTTGGCAAATTAAGAGCCCATTAGACAAAGTTGAAATGCTGTCCCTAGGTCCTTCTATTAAGTCAGTGCAAGGGTACAGAATATGACCAAAAATCACATCATAATAAAGATATTTGTACCAGACCAGAATGTTTATTGCAGCCCAATTCATAATTGCTAAGACGTGGAAGAAGCCCAAATGTCCATCGACCCACAAATGGTTAATAAATTGTGGTACATGTATGCCATGGAATACTATGCAGCCTTAAAGAAAGACGGAGACTTTACCTCTTTTGTATTTACATGGATGGAGCTGGAACATATTCTTCTTATCAAAGTATCTCAAGAATGGAAGAAAAAGTATCCAATGTACTCAGCCCTAATATGAAGCTAATTTATAGTTTTCATATGAAGGCTAAAACCCAATTATAGCACAAGAATACAGGGAAAAGGGAAAGGGACGGGAGGGAGGATGGGTGGAGGGAGGGCAATTAGCAGGATCACATCTACGGTGCATCTTAGCAGGGTACTGGTGAAAATTATTAAATGTAGAGTATCAGTGTCTATATAGTGATCAAGAAAATACCATGAAGGCTATCTCTAAAAAAAAAAAAAAAAAGAACAGTGTTAGAAGACTTTTTTTTACATATTTTAATGTCATATAAAATTATGGTAGTTGATAGAGTATAGTAGTGGAATAAGGATCTATAAATAGTCAAATTGCCCAGAAATGGATTGCATATGTGTATAGTTATTTAGATTTTTTAAAAGTTATTAAATATTGAGATGATTTTCTATGAAATTAGGCCAGGATAATTTGATATACAAATAGAAAAAATGATGTGCTTCTTATCTTACTTCATATTATATACAAAAATCAATTCAAGATACACCTAGATATAAACCAAAACCATAAGGAAACATTACAGAATATTCATGACTTAGGTGTAAGCACAGATTTCTTAGGTCACAAAAAGAAGAACTACTAAAAAGTCAATATATTAGATTTCTTCAAAATTATTAATTACATATGTTAACAAAAACAACACATACATATAAGAATTTGAAGAGCAAATAATAGAGTTGGAGAAAATATTTGCAAAACATATATTTCACAAATAGTATCAAGGATCTAAAAGGACTCTTAGATTTTTTAACAAAACAAAAGGAAAACGAACTTGATGAAAAAAACTCAAGGGAAAAAGACTTGAACACAGAACTTTCCAAAAACACACTTTCAAATAATGAAAACTATGTACACGAAAATGTGCTCAACATCATCAAAATAAAAATCCAATGAGATAAGACTTCATGCTCACCTTAGTAACCATCAGGAAATATTTCAGCAATTTTTCATAAAATGAATCATTTACCTCTGTTTCAGCAATTACATACCTAAGTTATTACTCAACTGAAATGAAGACATAGCCACAAAAATATGTTAATATAAATCTTTATAACAGCTTTATTTATAATAACCCCAAACAGGTATCCAACATTTTCAGAATGTATAAACTATAACACACTTGTGTAATTGAATAGAATTCATTAAAGAAAAGAAACAACTTGCTGATTCACAGAAAAATATGGATTAACCTCAAATCACTATATCAAGAGAAAAACACTTTACAAAAAGAATGCAAATTTTGTTATTTATAGGATATTTTAGTATGGGGACAACTAATTTGTTATTGGACACCTCATACCAAAAGAACTAGCAGGAAATTATATATTTACTGTCATTGACTCTGTTGACACTTAGGAAGAAATTGACCTAAAAATGGCTTAAAGAAACACTACTGAGTAGTTGAAAGTATTCTGTATCTTGACACAGATCTGAGTTACCCAGAGGATGCATTTAAAATTTCAGCAAATGGTCCCTTAAGATCTGTGTACTTCACTGAGTGTAAATTTTATATCAGAAAGAAAATTCTAAACATAACTTAAAATATTCATAGATATATGCATCAGCTGGATTTTGAAGAGACTAAAATGTTGTATTTTAACAGTGTAAGCACCCTTTTGTAAAATAATTCCAAGAATTCAAAAATAGGTGAGTTTTTAAGCTTCTGGTTGAAATCTAATTTGATTCATGACTTCAGTAGGTTAGCCAATTATTAAGCTTCCTAAAGTGATTTATCATTCTACACTTTAGACAGTAACGACTCCCCACTCAGAGAAGTTTAGATATAGGCATTTCCCTTGAACAAACATAATTAATATCACATAGCTTTCAATTTTATGTTAAAATATAAATAAATAATTATTAATGGCTTTGACTTCATGAAAGAACCGAGTGAAAATTATGTTTTAGTAGTGGGGAGAGAAGGTCAAAATATTTTGGTCACATATTTGGGAAAAGTGAAAGAACAGGAAAGAAGGGGAGAGAGAAGGGGAAAAGGAGAAGGAAAGAAACAGTAGAAACAGCCTGGCAGATTAGATGCTGAAGGGGGAATCCTGGCTGTGGTGCTTGGGATACCCCCTTCTACTTTGTAGTCTTTCTCTCTACCAGTCTGGCCCTCGTTTCCAACTCCCTGAGCAGGAAAATAACCTTGGTAGTCCTCCTTTTCCCATTTTCTTATAAGATGTTTTCACAGGGTAAGGAATCAAAAGAAAGAAGAGACATATCTGAGATTCTGCAACTTTATTCTTTTGCTCACACATTTCTTATAAAGGTATCTAGTTTTGAGATTAAAATGGACGACCTCCTGAAAAAAGTCCTATCAGGAAATTATATATTTACTGTCATCAAATTCCTAAGTTACTTATTAAAATCTTGTTCAGTGTCTCTCTGGTTCTATAATGCGAATTTGTGTAAGTTTATATTTATTATGAAATATTTGCTCCCATGTCAAATTATGCATTTGCTTTGTATGGTCTTTTCAAAATAATTATTGAAGTTCTTTTTAAAAAAGTATTATGAGGAATATCTGATATCTCTTAACGTATTACAACAGTTATTCCAAACAAAATCCAGCAGTTTTAAGTATTTCATTTAATTTTTCTTTCTTATCTAAAAAGGAGTAGTAATTTTTCATAATTTCTTAAATTTATACCATTATTTTATTAACCTTTTTCTTACTCAGCTATGGATATTCAAATGAATTACTAAAGAAACAAAATCAGTAAATATTTTGTTATTAGAAGCAGTCCAACTTTTAAAACAAGGTTTACAAATCACAGGAGCTATTTGTTTTGGAAGCATATATATTGAGAAATAATGGATTTCACTGTGGGCAATTGATGGTGAATGACATTCACCTATACTGTTTTGTCTTCTTGGTCACCTGTGCTTGCTGACTGAATTATCAATTGCATTATCTTCTTGGCCTTTAATATTTGTCCACCTAAGTCTGGTTAATCGTCACCTTAATCCTTCGTCGGCTCTGGAAAATCCTCTGTTCCAGATGGGAACCAATGCAGAGTTCACCCATAGGCTAATTCCCTGCTGAGAATATCATAATTATACTTCTATCCTTCATAGAATTTTTGCTTATTTGACCATATCCCAATAGTCAAATAAGTGTAGTCAATGGAAGTCCAGCAGTCAATAAATCTCAACTCTTGTCTGGCCATTGTCATCATAAAACTGTAGCTATCTTTTCAGACTCATATCACACATCTCTCCTCTGTCTAAACTATAATTTAAGTTTGTTTGAAATATTTTCTACTAGGGCAGCACCTGTGGCTCATCGAATAGGGCGCTGGCCCCATATGCCAAAGGTGATGGGTTCAAACCCAGCCTCGGCCGAACTGAAAAAACAGAAAAATTGCTGGGCGTTGTGGTGGGCGCCTGTAGTCCCCACAACCTCCCTGTAGTCGGGAGTTGAGGCAAGAGAATCGCCTAAGCCTCAAGTTGGAGGTTGCTGTGAGCTGTGTGATGCCACGGCACTCCACCAAGGGCGATAAAGTGAGACTCTGTCTTTACCAAAATATATATATATATATTATTTTATATAAATAAAATGTATATATATATTTCTACTAATAGTTTAGCATAGAAATACTTTATTACACATTGTTTGCCTATTTCAAAACATCATATATACCTTACAAATACATACAACTACTAAGTACTCATAATGATTAAAAATAAAAATTAATTTAAAAAATCAATACTAATATTTTAAAACTATGCATGTCTAATATTATGTACTACCAAATTCCATAATTTTTACACATTCCTTCCATATAGACACTAAGCTTGCAAAGTTAAAATCATATATTATATAAAATTTTTAAATTATTATATTAATATTGTACCACACAATGGTTTCCAGGTATCACAGTATAACCTATGATGGCTACACTGATGTTCCGCCATGTTAATGTACCATGTAGCATAACACTATTTTCCTAATAGTGGACACTGGTTATTTTTAACGTCCCCTTACCGTAGATTCTGTCTGAGTTTTTCTTCACTATTTATTAAATGTAAAACTTAGAATTTATTCTGTATTATTTCACATTATCTTATGACAGTAATTCAGCAAACCCAAGAAATTCAATGTCCCCTTTTATAATAATATTTTATAACTTATGTATATTAACCCAGTTAAGCCATAAGATGAAATTTATTTTATAACCTACACCCACACTTTTAAAAGGCTATTAAACTTTTATTTGAAGGATGATATCACCAAAATGTAATGGTAACATGAAATAAAATAATTCAAAATAAAATTACAGGCAATTTGTATTTAAATGATTTGACATGTTGATTTTCAGACATAATGAAGTAGTTGATTACATCAACAATATAATTAATAGCTGAGCAATTAATTAAGGAAATTATGAACATGATAATCCCATTCCACACACAAAGTAAAGATTATGAAAGAGAATGAGTGCAGGTGGGTACTAGCATAAAAACTACTGTTAGGAAAATTAGTAATAGAAAAGACTTATTTGAATGTAGGAAATAAAGGAAAATTATCTTAATCATAGGAAGCATAACTTTCTAAGACAAATTACAGGCCCAAGTGGAGATAATAAAGAAGTATGATATTGTTTTGCAAACTTTCCAGAATTATCAGAATTGGGGATCTACCCTCTGAGATACTTTCTATCCCAAGACCACTTCCTGCTGGTTAATTAATGTGTGTCATCTGCAATAACGAATATAATATGAGTGCAAGTGAAAATCTTGAGTCATTACCAACATTTTACTGGCCAGTTTAATTACAGTTGAAGTTATCTTATCATACAGTTATAAGTTATCAGTTTAATTACAGTTGAAGTTATCTTATCGTACACTTATAAGTTATCACATACAGTTATAAGATATCACATGTGAATATAATACAATAATTGGAAGAGAATATCTACTCAATTTAAACTCACCTCAGCTCCAGTCTTTCCTAATATACTGTTTGTGGCATAACTTCAGACTTTTTTATGAAAATAACTTTTCAGTGTTATCCTTTACCAAAGTATAGCCACTTTATATTTGCAATGGATTTTATCCTGTGAATATTTTAAAGTTGTGAGGGACACGAATAATTCTTGGTACTGTGGGACAGTCTGCACTGTGTGGAGAGTGAAGTATGTCTGGTGTTCATGGCTCCCACTTACTGACAGCCTGTGTGTATTCTAGCCATTGTGATAAAATGCCTCTTGGGAGGGTACCCTCTCCACTGAGAACCATTATTCTAACTGATTCACATAATATTATTTCATTTTTTCTCCTCACTTATTTGGTAATTTTTGTTGTTTTTTGTTTTTGAGTATATTTTTATTTTTTCAAATCAATACAAGGGTACAATTTTTGGGTTACATTGTTCTTTCTTCCAGGGTAAAGTTCCATTTGTAGAAGAGTTCCTCACCCAGGGGGTGTGTTATCCACCCTCACAATGTGCACATTATGTGAGATCCCGCCTCATGCCCTCCCTCCCTCTGCCCTCTCTCCTCTATCCCACTTCCCTCTTCTCCAAATTGGATCATATTATTGTTTTGTTGTTTTTATCAGCATGTAATTATTCATACATTGATTTAATATTAGTATGGAGTACATTGGATATTTATTTTTCTATTCTCACAATCCTTTACTAAGAAGAATGTATTTCAACTCTTCATCTTTTTTAATGGCTGAATAATATTCCATGGTATACATATACCATAATTTGTTTATCCATTCATGGGTTGATAGGCACTTAGGTTGCTTCTACGACTTATCAAATATGAATTGAGCCACAATAAACATTCTAGTGCAAATGTCTTTGTAGTAAAATGATTTTTGTTCTTCTGGGTAGATACCTTCTAATGGGATGGCAGTGTCAAATGGAAGGTCTACTTTTAGATCTTTGAGGATTCTCCATACTTCTGTCCAAAATGGCTGTTAGTTTGCAATCCCACCAGCAGTGTAGATACGTTCCCTTCTCTCCACATTCATGCCAGAATCTGGTGTTTTAGGACTCTGTGATGTGGGCTAATCTTGTTAGGGTTAGGTGATATCTTAGAGAGTAGTTTTGATTTGTATTTCTCTGATGCTTAAAGACGATGAGCATTTTTTCATGTTTTTTTTTGGACATTTGCCAGAATTATGGAGTATATATCTTTGTTAGAAGGTTGATTATATACTTTATTGTTCAAACTGGATACTTTTGAGTGTAAAGAAGAATGCTAGCAATTATTAGGGTAATCAGTGTAAACTGAAACTTGCTCAGGCGAACTGAATTACTAACCAATTTAAATTCAGAGCAGAGGTCCACAATTCCTTATCCAACAATCTTGTGGCCATATTTTGTTTCATATTTAGTTTTTTTTTTTTTTTTGCTTTGGAAAAGTAAAGTGATGTGTTTCCTCTGTCTATAACTGCAGCACTTTATGATTAAATATGTTATTTTCTGTTGTAGAAAAAAGTATGAATACATACATTTTCAAATATGTCAGATCCAGGCTATAAATAACCTTAGGGACTGTACTTAGAGAAATTATAAGTATAAAATAACTTTATGTAATTTTAAACTGGAAGATTTGCACAAGTGTCTTTTTGCCCACAGGTAAATAAAATGAAGTTGGGTGGCCGTGGGGTGTAAATCACATGTTTTGGGCCACACATTTAGCAATTTTCATAAATGATTTTAGAAACCATTTTTTATAATTCTCAATTTGTAAATATAATTATACCTAGTTGGAATTAACTAAATACATATTAATTTTAATAGATTATCCATTCCCTGAAGCATATTAAAGTATTTAAAAGTAAAACTTGCTCTAATTTATTGGTACTTACAATCTACCTGTTTTTCATGCTTCTATGCATTGTTTCCTTTAATCTTCACCATTTAATGATGTAGGGACTATTATTTTGTTCATTTTACAATGAAGGTCTTGCAATTTTGTAGCGAAGCATAGATGGTTTAATTCAAGACCATGCACTCTTAAATACTAAGCTACCCTTCCTTTTAAATCAATGGAAAATCTACTTTTATACAAGATCTATCCCCTAATCCAGTTATCTGTCTCTCTCTCTCTCTCTCTCCCCACCTCCCATTTCTCTGTATATAAATAGCCTTTGGTCTTTGTAAAATATATTTTTTCATATTCCATAATCCCCTGTCAAACTGATTTTAATTGATTTGACTGACCATGGTTCCTTCTAAAGACATCAGAACTCCTGTAAATGAGAGAAGGAAATACAAGACAGTCGTGTGACAGAGAACAGTAAGAGGCAAACTACTGTTGACTTTAAATCTAACAATATCTTCACATTCATCATCACAGCTACACAGGTGAAGCCACATTTTATAATTTATCAATTGGAATTATACTTTACATTCCAGAGCCATTCGGGAACGAGCGTTCCTCATAATATCAGTCAGGAGCATTTCTCTGAAGCAGAATCACACAAAGTTACAAAAGCTTTTTATCTCCACAGTCTACAGGTCTTGTGTAAAATTTACTCCATGTACATACACATGACCCTTATGTGATTAATGTCTATTTATATTTTTGCTAGTCATGGTGGAAGAATGCAAAGGGAAACGACTATGTAGAATTAAGATATACGGTATGGGAGGGTGAAACTAGGAAAAATGTATTTCAATGAGAAAATTCAGGGAGAATTTATAATTTCATAATTTCTGTTTTCTGGCTACATATGGGATAGATTTTAAAACAAAGTTATTTGTACTATAAAGTAGGGTAGCACAATTTATACCAGCTATCACTGTCCAATTACATGTAATCAAGGATTACAATCTGCAATCCTTACCAAATAATTTTTTTTAATATGGGATTTGATTTTAGCAGCAAGGCAGACAGGCTGGTTTTGCTCCCCAATAGCTTTTTTTTCTTCTTCTTTTTCTTTTGGCAGGGTGTTAATACAGAGTAATCGTGGCTGGGAAATTGTGGATTGTTGACAAAGTCACAATTTTTTCTAACTAATGAGGCCAAAAATATAAAAATTGAGATTTTTAGATTTCAAAAGGTAAGATGAATACCAGTTTCATTATATTGAGTTTATTCTGAGTGACTCCTTGAGGGCAAAAATATTACTTTCCTTTTGTACAATTTTGTTTTAAATCAAGCAATTTTATAATTATGTTTTTTGTTATAGCTTCTTCCTGTCTAATTTTCTATTATCCTAATTGTTACTCTATATAATGTGCTACTGAAAAGACTTCCACATAAAAGACTCCATGTTTTTGTTGCCTGTTTTACAAAAACCAAACCAAACCAAACAAAAGAAAAACAAAGTTCCATATCTTAGTGTTCCTCACATGTTAAGGACAAATAAGTAACTTTTGGAAATATTTAGGTGTTTGAATCAATTAAATAGCTGCTTCAATCTGTGCAGCCTTTTCTTTCTTCTCTATATTGGCATTTAAGAATCTAAGAAAAATATGAATTAGGATCAGCTACAGGCTCTTAATTTTAAATTAATTGAAGCAGATGGTATGTGCTGGCTTCCAGCTGCTGTTGTAGCAACACCAAATAAATACTCAATTACCCTCTGAGAGATTATTAAATGGACTTTTTGCTAAGTTTTGATCATTTACTTTTGGAGATAGTTCCTAATAATAAAAATCACTGCAGTTTGAAATGTTAAGCATATGCGGAATCTTGAAAAATTGTATTTTTTTCAGGGGACATAAGTTGTTTCTTTAAATTGTCAACACTGTACAGACTGTTATCTTCACATACAAATCTGTCTTTGCCTGGGTGATGACTTTTTTTTACTACAAGCAGGACTAATAAGACCATGTTGTTATTGAGTTTTAGTTTTAACTCATTGGAATGCATCTATCCTTCTTCCCATTTGTACACACTCAGTATCTGAAAGATTGATGAATACCTCTACCCCCTTGAGTTCAGTAAAGTTTTTTTGAGACCATGAAACGTGTTTTAAATTCCTCTCTGAGCAAATTTGTATAATCAGGAGATACTGTGTTGCCCTTGAGAATCTTCTGATGTATTAAAAGTCTAGAAAGGAAGACTTGGTAAAAAAGAAAACTGAAGCAAGAAAAAGAAATTAATAGTTGAAATATATTGCCATGTTTCCAGACCGATTACCAATTAATCTATTATATTATACATAACACATAACCATGAACCCCTCAGTAGAAAACAACAATAAGGTTTTATTTTTTTAAATAGTTCTACTGATTTGTTCTGAACTGGACTGCCTTAAGCATGATACTCTTGGACTATAGTTCATGTCATGGTTCTGCTGGTGTCAGGTGTGTGTGTTCACATGTTTGCAGTTAGCTAGAGCCTCTACTGTAGCTTGGCTTGGCTGGACCCTTTAGTTGGACAGTTATGCCCATGAGTTTCTTAACCTCTTTCTAGAATATATCTTTCTCTTGGCAACAGAATAAGCATAAGAGAAAGCCAATCCAATCACAAAAGTACTTTTCAAGACTGTTAGTGTCACCTTTGCTAACTCAGATTGGCAAATTCAAGTAAGACTCTGAACTCAGAAGCAGGAAATTAGCCCTGCCAAGAGTGGGATGATATTACAAAGTAACATGGAAAGAACGAGGTTTCGAGGAGTAAGTAGTAAAGTGTGGATGCCATTAATTCAATCACAGACTGTGATGGTTAGAGCAATAGAGCCCTCCACTTTTTGTTGAAGCAGAGGGAGAGGGGATGATATCTCATAAACATTTTCAGAATTGCATCAAATCTGTAACATCAAATGAAATATCCTAATTAGTATTATGAAGCTGTACCAAGATGTGATTCTACTTCATTACTCTTTAATTTATTGATCTTAGGTAAATCAGGTAACTTCTTTAAGCCTCAGCTTCTTCAAAATGAATGTGACTATTATTTATGCCCCACAAAGCTGTTTTAACAAACAAGATTGTGTATGTTTGTGTGATGTAAGTGAAGGTATGCTTCTGGTTAATTATTAGTAGTTTGGCAAACCTCACTTCTCCTTCCTAAAGTCAATCTATTTTAACACATTTGTGCTTGGAACTAATGGGTTAAAACACATTTAGAGAAAAAGTACTCTTACTCCATACTTTCTTCATGGTACATATGTAAAATACATACTTAGTTCTTGAGTGGTAGAAATTACTAATTCTTATATAATTTTTGTGTTTTATTAAAAATTACATCATAGAATCTAACCAACTCTTTCTTTTTTCTGTTTTTATTTTATTTTTATTATTTTAATTTTTTATTAAATCATAAACACTTAGATCATGTATAATGCATTTATGGGGTATGATGTGTTGATTTCATATAGAATTAGGACCATTTACATCATACTTGTTAATAAATACCTCATCTCGTTTACTTAGTTATTGTGTTAAGACATTTATACTCTATACTTAATAGATCTGACATGTACCCTTGCATTATGAACCAAAGGTGTGATCCCACCATTCACCCTCCCTTGACCTGACCTCCCTCTTCCCCTCCCATCCCTTACTCCTCCTTCCTTCATCCTGGGCCATAGTTGTGATCTATTCTTCATATGAAAGTGTGAGTGATTGTAAATTGGTTTCATAATGGTACTGAGTACATTGGATATTTTTTCTTTCATTCTTGAGAAATTTTACTAATTAGGATATGTTCCAGCTCCATCCATGTAAACATAAAAGAGGTAAAGTATCCATCTTTTTAAATATTCCAAGGTATACATATACCACAAGTTGTTAATCCATTCATGGGTCGATGTGCACTTGAGCTTCTTCCATGTCTTGGCTGTTATGAATTGAGCTGTAATGAACAATCTGGTCCAAATATCTTTGTTGCCAAGTAATTTTTGGTCTTTTGGATACACACCTAGTAGAGGAATTACAGGATCAAATGGCAGGTCTACTTTTAGATCCCTGAGTATTTTCTATACTTCTTTCCAAAAGGTACGTATTAGCTTGCACTCCCACCAGAAGTGCAGAAGTGTTCCCTTTTCTCCACATCTATGCCAACATCTGTAGTTTGGGGATTTTGTTATGTGAGCCACTTTAAAGGAGTTAGATAATATCTCAAAGTGGTTTTGATTCACATTTCTCTGATGATTATAGATGATAAGCATTTTTTTCATGTCTCTGTAGGCTATGCGCCTATCTTCTTCAGAGAATCTTCTGTTCAAGTTCCTTGCCTACAATGAAATGGGATTACTTACTTGTTCTTTTCTTATTAGTAAATTTGAGTTCTCTGTGGATTCTCATTATCAAACCTTTGTCAGAAGCATAACCTGCAAATAACCTTTCCCATTCTCAGGGCTGTCTGCTTGCTTTACTTACTGTGTTCTGAGTTAGCAGAATCTTTTTAGTTTGATCTAATCCCAGTACTGTATTTTTGGTGTTGCTTCAATTGCCTCGGGGGTCCTCCTCATTTAGTATGCTCCTAGGCCAATTTCTTCAAGTGTTTCTCCTGCACTCTCCCCAAAGAATCTTTATAGTTTCATGTCTTAAGTTTAAATCTTTTTAGTATGCTCCTAGGCCAATTTCTTCAAATATTTCTCTTGCACTCTCTCCAAGAATCTTTATAGTTTCATGTCTTAAGTTTAAATCTTTTATCAAGTGAGAATCAATTTTTGTTAATGGTGAAAGGTGTGGGTCCAATTTCAGTTTTCTACAAGTCACCAGCCAATTCTCCCAGCACCATTTGTTAAATAGGGAATCTTTCTCCAAATTTACATTTTTGATAGGCTTATCAAAGATCAAATGACAATAAGCATCTGGGTTCATCTCTTCGTTCTCAGTTCTGTTCCATATATCAACCTTTCTATTTTTTATGCCCGTACTATGCTGTTTTGATCACTATAGATTTATAGTATAGTTTGAAATCTGGTAGAGTGATTCCTCCTGATTTCTTTTTATTTCTGAGTAATGTCTTGGCTATTCAAGGTTTTTTTTTTATAGTATAGTTTGAAGTCTGGTAGAGTGATTCTTCCTGATTTCTTTTTATTTCTGAGTAATGTTTTGGCTATTCGAGGTTTTTCTGGTTCCATATGAAATGAAGTACTATTTTTTCCACATCTTTAAAGTATGACGGTGGTGCTTTGATAAGTATTGCATTAAATTTGTAAGCTGTGTACATTAGTGCAATCAAGGGGTACAATGTGCTGGTTTCATATACAATCTGAACTATTTTCATCAAACTGATTAACATAGGCTTCATGGCATTTTCTTAGTTATTGTATGAAGACATTTGTATTCTGCATTTAGTAAGGTTCACCATAAGTGTGGGCCCACCAATTACCCTCCCT
>CAUYON010064666.1:0-15663 GCA_963573935.1 Arctocebus calabarensis | reverse complement strand
CATTTCTTGTGCTATAACTGGGTTTTAGCCTTCATATGAAAGTTATAGATTTGCTTCATAGTAGGGCTGAGTACATTGGATACTTTTCTTCCATTCTTGAGATACTTTGCTAAGAAGAAGATGTTCCAGCTCCATCCATGTAAACATGAAAGAGGTAAAGTCTCCATTTTTCTTTAAGGCTGCATAGTATTCCATGGTATACATGTACCACAATTTATTAATCCATTCGTGGGTTGATGGGTACTTGGGCTTCTTCCACGACTTAGCAATTATGAATTGGGTTACATAAAATGATTTCTAAAAGTCTTCTAGTATGAGATCACCCTCATATAGCCTCATTACTCATCATTCAAACATAATAATAGAAAATATAATAATAATCCTAGAGTATATAAGAGTAAGTATAAGAAAGGTAATGAAGGGCAGGGGGTTACACAACTCACTATTGGGGGATATACTTTAAAAAGATACATTTTATCATTGTGTGTGAAATAAAGATTATGAAAGCACCTACTGTTGACTTACCAAAATCACCTTCCTCATCCTCATCATCACAATAATGAAGAAGTATACTACATATTTTAGACCTGACAATTCTCATTTAGATTTAGTGAGGTTTAAGAGTTGTAGTTGGGGTGGCACCTGTGGCTCAAAAGAGTAGGGCACTGGGCCCTATACCGGAGGTGGTAGGTTCAAACTCAGCCCCGGCCAAAAACTGCAAAAAATAAAAAAATAAAAAATAATTAAAAAAAAGGGTTTGTAGTTGGATTATTCACAGATTCCCATTAAAAAGTATCTCTTTTCTTCATGATTGATTTTTTTCCCTTTATGAAAGAAGTTCAAATCACATAAAAGTTATCCAAAAAGAATTAGCTATGGGTGACAGAAAAAAAAGAATTACTTATTATTAAAGGAGGATTACTAATGAATCCAGAGAAGAAATGACTAGATAGAAACAGTTCTGCAGTATTGCATTTGTGGATCCTAGGCATGTTTGCCTTCAGAGACTCCTTCCTTCATAAAAACTTTTTAAGACAGGAGGGTAGGGCAGAAGAAGATGGCCAAACAGAACCTTCCAGCAATGAAAGTAATCTCATTTACAATAGCTTCAAAAAAATAATAATAAAATACCTAGGCACAAATTTAACCAAAGAAGTGAACGATCTCTACAATGAAAACTATAAAACACTGATGAAAGAAATTGAAAAAGATGCAAAAAAATTGAAATATTCCAAGCTCACAGACTAGAGGGATCAATATTTTTAAAAGGTTAACACTACACAAAATAATCTACATATGTAATACAATCCCCATCAACCCACAAATGACATTCTTCACAGAAATGGGGTTTATATGAAACCATAAAAGAAAAGAAACAGGCAATGCCATCTTGAGCAAAAAGAACAAAACTGGAAGACTCACATCACTTAACTTGAAATTGTGCTACAGAGATATAGTCATTCAAACAGTAGGGTACTGGCACAAAAACAGATACTAGCCTGAAAAGAATAGAGAACTCAGAAATAAATCCATAGATCCACAGTGAACTTACTTTTGATGAAGTTGCCAAGACCATATGTTGGGGTAAGGACAATTTCTTTATTAAATTGTGCCAGGAAAACTGGAAAAACATATGCAGTAGAACGAAATGAGACCTTTGTCTCTCACCATATAAAAAACCAAATCAAAGTTCATTAAAGACTCAAATCTAAGATATGAAACTATGAAGCCACTAAAAAAAAAAAAAAAAAAAAAAGAGCTTTGTGGAAGGTTTTCAAGATGTTACTTTGGGCAAGGACCTCTCAAGTAATACCCACAAAGCCCAGACAACCAAAGCAAAATTGGGCAAATGGGACCACATCAGGCTAAAATCCTGCTCAGCCAAGGAAGGAATAAAGTAAAGAAACAACCCACAGATGGAAGAAATATTTACAAACTACCCATCTGACAAGACATTATTAACTGGAATATATAAAGAGCTCCAACAACTCAATAGGAAAAAACCAAATAATCCAATAAATAATCAGTGAAAGATTTAAATAGATGTTTCTCAAAAGAAGAAACGTAAGCCAGGCACAGTAGCTCATGGTCGCAGTGGGTAGATTGCTTGAGCTCAGGACTTCAAGACAGGCCTGAGCAAGAGTGAGACCCCATCTGTACTGAAAAACTAGAAAATTTAGCTGGATGCAGTGGCACACACCTATAGTTTCATCCACATGGGAGGCTGAAACAGGAGGATTTTTCGGGCCTGGGAGTTTGAAGTGGCTGTGAGTTATGATGCTGCCACAGCACTCAACTCAGGGCAACAGAGTGAGACTCTGTTTCAGAAATAGATAAATGAATGAGGAAATAAATAAAGGAAGAAATATAAATGGCCAATATATAAAAAAGTACCCAACATGATTACTTATCTGAGAAATACAAATCAAGCTACAATAAAATATCTTCTCATCCCAGTTAAAATGGCTGTTATCAAAAAGATAGGCAATAATGAATGCTCACAAAGATGTGGAACAAAGGGAACCATTGTACACTGTTGGTGGGAATGTACATTAGTGCAAGCACTATGGAGAATGGTGTGACGTTTCCTTAGAAAACTAAAAGTATATCTACCATATTACCTAGCAATTTTACTCTTGGGTATACGTCCAAAAGAAAGGAAGTCAGAATATCAGAAAGATACCAAGTCAACAAATTATCCCTCAGTCGTTAGTCATATTTAGATTAGATTATTACAAATGCGACCCCATCTTAGATAATCGAGAGCAAAATTCTGGAGGAATGAAATGTAGGACACATAAGTTTTATTAGGTAAAACTGGTAGAATACGGCTGGTGAAGGAAGACTGTAATCTAGTTGCAGAGGGTGGCGATGGAAGTGGCAGTAGGAATAGAGGTCCCAAGACCCTAGAGGCAGGTTTAAAAATGGGTAGGTAGAGCAGTGAGTTCCACTGTTTGAGGATGAAACACAAAGCAAAATCATGATCCTAATTATTGCCAAGATTATCAACAGAGATATAGATGTTGGAAATGACTCCAGTCTTAATAGCCCCTATGTAAAAACATTACTTTTGTTTATATAAATTAACTAATTTGTGATAGAGTACCTATGTCTTTTCTTTTTCCCTTTATAGCAGTACAATTACAGCTCTGAAAGAAAATTAGTACTTTTTGCTTTTTTGTGTGTTTTTCCCACTTTTAAGTGTGTCTTTTTCTACTTTTTAAGTCAGCTAACTTGATAATCGTCTTATTTGTAAATCTTTTAATTGAACTCTAGTGCTACATATGTCGGTGGAGACTTGCCAGCAGAGTGCTCATTTCAACTGTTCAAAGTTGAAAGTCATAGCCCTTGTCAAACATTCTCATTTTCATGCCTAATGAAAATAATGTCAGAATGTTTAGGTGTAGGGGGAGGGAAGTGGGGGGAGTATTGTGGTGGTGGTGGTGGTTTAACTGAGATTTTAAATAGGTTTAGCAAGATGTGTTTGAGGAATGTTTTGGAAAATTAGGCTAAGATCCATATGTGTATAAATATAGTAGATTAGAATTACATCATAGAATGAAAATATACTTTTTATTCTATATTTAGTAATAAGCCAACTCCCTTTTATTGAAAATTATGTATTTTTCCTTAAAATAAAAATAAAATTGATTTTAGTTGATTTTTCTCTCAGTACAGTGAGTTGTCCTTAACCCTATGGTATTTTATTACTATCATTCTTCATGGTTTTACATGTGGAGGAAAATACATGGTATCTCTTTCTATGGGTTGTAGAAAGAGACTGTTTGGGTAAATTACTTCTGTGTAGATAGACTCCTACTTTTGTTGTGTCATTTACCAGGCAAGGAAAGGAAGGAATCAAATAGAGATGAGAGTGACTCCCATGATCCTGATACATCAATCACAAGTTGATTTGAGCAGTATTAACACAGGGCAGATCAACTCTAATAAGCACACAGTTTCCTTGTAACCTCAGCAGGTTGTATTTATGTACTGACAAAAGGACCATGTAAAATTCATGCATAGTTGGTCATTAGGGCTGTAAAACACTAGGGTTTGTCATACACCTGGTGATTATGAAGTGAGTGTGTGCAGTGTTCCCCAAACCCGGAAAACAAAGCTTTGACTTTCATACACCTTAGTTGAATTTGTCTGGGTAGGCTTATCAGAGGCACACAGAAGCCCACTTAACAATATCTCCAAGGCAATTTATACTTAGGATAGAGAGGAAAAAATCCCATAAGGTTCACAATGGTCGGTGTTGTCTAAGTCAGTCAGTTATGTACCCTAACAGCGAATCTTAGCATAATCAATACTTCTTTTGTGACAGAAAGAAAAACTTCATGTCACAAACTTTTTCTTCCATTTGTTCTTCCTGTCAAACAGCTTGTTTGCACAGTTTTCTCTTTACTAATCTGAATTTCAGAAGTGTTTTCCTACAAGTTGTCCTTGCTGAGATGAAAGCGCATAGAAAGTTTTGGTTTTATTAAATGCATATGGCATAAAGAGATTTATTTCCCAAATAAGTGCTAAGTGATTTACACACTAATAGCAAATAAGTTTCTGATGTTGTTTGGGGAAATTATCAAGGATTTATGACTTCCCTGAATTTCTTTCTCACAAACTCAGACATGTGTCAGGATCTTATCATTTTTGACAAAACACCTTGAGTTTGAAGGTTGTAGTGTAAAGGGCTCCAAATACTAAAATCTGAGGTTTTTCAGAATGCTAAAGGAAATCTCAATTCTGCGGCCCTTCCAAAATCAAAAATGAAATTCTGCAAAGCTCTGTGATTGATTTACATTTTATGTGTGCAAATAGAAAAGTGTTGTACTTTTTCCAATAATATTTATTTTGGCCAAATCACATTTGTTTTCACCAATTTATTCTTCATTTACTATATCATTTTACTTTTCTTTCTCATAAGTCTTTTTGCCAACCAAACAGCTTTTGCAATCAGATGCCTACAAGCTGGGTGTTCACGAGCTGTGATGGATTACTTTTAATAGGTGCTATTTTCCTACTTCATTAACTGCTCTTTATCTGGTGGTGTTTCTTGGGGCAAGTTAGAAAAGAAACAATGGTTTAATCATTTGCCCAAATAGGCAATGACACTAAGTGTATTTTTTTAAAGTTGATTATGTACACACAAGCATGTGTTTATTTGGGGGAGTATGTGTAAGAGTGCGGATGACGGTAGACTGCTTTCATGTTAAAACTCTCTCTGTCTGCCTGGCAGACTGCCATCTCCATGCCAATCTCCATGGCAACTTTATAAGGTAACAGAAATGTGAGGAGGCTGCTGGCCCACAAACAGGGCTGCCACAGCCCTGACAGAGGCCTGACCAGACAGAATCCCAGAACACTCCACATTCCTGGAGAGGCCTGGAGGTTACTGCAGCCGACTCTGTTTAAAGATGCAGTGCCTCCACTCTCGTCCTAGGGGGAAAGTTACAGAACGTCTATCTCCCGACCTGTGTTCCCATGCGTTGGAATGTAAATGTGCAACTCATGTCTCCACATTATTTTTCCTTCCCTGTCCACTTTGAATAATTTAAATATTGTATATCTACCAGTTGTTTTTTTTTAGTGATAATTTGAAACTTTGCTTGACAGAGACCATTTGCTTGATTGTTAAAACTGTTAAGTGTTGAAAACTTAATCAGGCATGATTTAAGTACTTTGATAATACTTGTATAAAATGAGAAGTGAGATGTTAGATACTTTGTTCCATCTTGCTTTCATGAAAAGGATGTAATTGTTTGGTTTATAATGGAACATGTATTATATTCATGCATGTTTCCCCTAAGGAATTAATAAAATTATTTACTTTTAAAATGTAACCATATATGCATGTGTATTTATATATATACATAAATTTATATATAAATACACACATTTTTATATATACATACATACATTTATGTATATATATAAATACACATGCATATATGGTTAATTTATATATATAAAAATATGGTATATATATATATATATAAAAGGGGAGAGAGGGAGAGAGACAGAGAGAATGTGTGTGTATATATACATATATCTTAGTAATTTCTAATTAAGAACAATTTTTCTCCCATAGCACACTTGGCAATCTCCACAGACAGATATTGTTTGTGACAGCTGAGGCATGCTATGGGCATCTAGCAGGCGGGTCCAGGGAGACTTGTAGGTATCCTACAACCTATAGAACAGCTACCCCAACAAAAAATAACTAGTCCAAAGTGCCAAGTTGAAAAATCCTGGGAACATACATGGATTGTATGTGTGTGTGTGTGTGTGTACATACATGCAATTTAAAAGTTAAAGATGCTAATGTGTAGCAAGCACAGATAGGAATGGACTATGCTATCACCTTTCTAAGTTATTTTTGCTTTTTTCTGCTCAGACTGGGCACTAGTACTTGGCTGACAATTGTTATTCTTAGGTCCACTGTTCAGATTTATCTATACAATATATTTAGCATCCCTATAACTCTGTTTTTTTTTTTTTAAGAACATGAACGATTACCTCAAAATACCAGAGCTTGTCCCGGGGTGTAACAACTATGTATAGTTTACTCTGTCTCTAAGAATGGTGTGTTTCTATGCAATGAATTGTTACATAATATAAATACATAATATAAAAGTGTTTTTGACATTAACTAATAGGAATTAGGAAAGTGCTTAGTAATTATGGGTAAGAAAAATATTTATGATCTGAAGCATACAGCCTGGTCATTTTTATCTCCAAATTTTTGCTAACGTTCTTGAGGATGTTAATGTTGTTTTCCCCACATTATATTCAGCACAGTTGTCTTAGATCAGTTTTTAAAACCAATTATGGAAAAGTCTGAGTTTCCAGTTACACAAATGCAAAGTTTACTTTAAAGACACACTAAGGAAGTACTGTTACCTTTACAGGGGCACTCAAAGTATGGTTTTGTGAGCTGGAGTATGACACAATTACTTGATTACTGCTCGGCAACAAAAACGGTATAGAAATTGAAAGTGAGAATTTAGAGACTTAAGAATTTGACAGTGCTACAGAATCCAAGCACATCTCATTGAACACTTCAGGTATTGTTAGATTCACATCTTGAGTTGGTAAGGATATGATAGACTATGCTGCTTTAATCAGTAACCCCCAAATATCAGAGGCTAGGTATTCTGTATCATGGGTAGGTTAGTTACTTAGGATCCCAGAAGTACGGGAGCATTCACATTTAACATGGCTGGTTACGGTCTAGAGAGAAAGGAAGATTTGGCTACCCTTTCATTAGGTTATAAACTCATATGTTACTTTTCTCACCTTTGTGGCCAGATCTCGTCACTCAGTCCTGTCTACCCATCAGAGAAAGGGGACACAGATCTAATACTTACCCAGGAGGCAGAGATCCACAGAAATTTGATGAACTGCATTAATGACTATGACACTTGAAAACATTTGAGTATTACTATTAATCGCACCCCTTTGCTTTTAACATTTCTGGGTTTTACTCTTAGCATATCACTTTCTTTTGTTTTTTAATTTCAGAATATTACAGTCGTATGCAGATTTTGGTTATGTAATTTGTTTTTGTGTATTTTAAGTCAAAGTCATTAGTGAGCCCTTCTCCCTGAGTATGTGCATTGCACCAGATAGATGTGAATTTACTCATTCCCTTCTCCCCACTCCCACCTACTTGATTTCCATTTAGTTTTATTTCCATGTGTGCACAAAAGTGTTGATCAACTAGTTCCAATTTGGTATTGAGTATATGTAGTGTTTGTTTTTCTGTTCTTTTGATGTTTCACTTAGAAGAATAGGCTCCAGTTCCATCCACATTGTTACAAAGATACTTTAGACCATCTTTTTTATGGCTCAGTAGTACTCCATGGCACACATATACTAAATTGCATTCATCTACTCTTGTATTCATGGTTACTTGTGTTGTTCACATCTTTGAAATTGTGCTGCTATAAACATTTGAGTGCAAGTTTCTTTTTTATGAAATGCCTTCCCCCCCCCTTTGATTAGTAGTTGTATTGCTGGATCTCATGGTAAGTCTACTTTTAGTTCTTTAAGTTTTCTCCATACTACTTTCCAAAGAGGTTATACTAGTTTTCAGTCAGCAAAAAACTTTCATATTTACATAGATATAAGAGGCAATGTGGGAAGCAGTAGGAATAATTTCCTTTAATTTTAGATAGAATTACAACCCTACATCTTAGTTGTAGTATAACCATACATAAATTATTTAATTACCTCGACATACAATAATGCCCACCTCTAGCATTGTAATGAGATTAAATTAGACAACTTTCATTAAAGCACCTTGCACATTACTTGGTAAATGCAGTTAAGTGAAAGTGTTTATTATTAGGCTGCAATAGTTTCAACTCAGGTAACAAAAAATATTCTTGTTTTGGTCTGGAAAAGTCTAAATAATATGAAATTAGTTTAGGGAGAACTCAGCTACTGAACAATGAGCAACTTTACAATCTTGTCTATTGCTGTGGCTCTAACCAATACACCTTAAGTTATTATTTATGAATTCATTGTGGTGGTGGGAGGATATGAAGTATCACATTTGTTTTGGCATTAGGTGATACCACTGGAATTTTTATTGTTCTAGACTACTATGTAATATTGTTTGTAGGAAATTAAAAATTTGATAGGATGGGTCTTATTTCAAATCCCTGTTCAATTTATGCTGACTTTATGGCTAATCATGTGTGTGTAGGTATATCATATATACACATACACACAAACATACACACACATACATATAATATATATATTCATTTATTTATTTCTGTTCAAGAGTTATGTAGGCTAATTCTTTTTAAAAAGAGATTATTTAATAGATTCAAACTAAACATAATAATGATTATTGATATATCAGAGTATTATTTGTGCAGATAACAGATACTATTGGTGATCAGGCAATCTTGCCTTTATTACAAGGGTAAAGCCATCCCAGCGGTAATAAAAAGTAGAGTGACTGATTCCTAGTGTTAGAGTAACACTTAAGTTTGTACTATTCCTTTCCTGCTGGTATACCACTAAATCAATTCCTCACTCTTTATCTACCACCTCTTTCTCTCCTTCTTCTTTGGACTCTGGAGTCTTGCTGTTTGATAAAGGACTTTGAAACCTGATGTTTTGTATCCTGGGCCTAGCTTCCATTTGGAGAGCCATGATCATTGTCTTTGCCCTGAGTGTTATGTAGATTAAAGCAAAAATATTGCCCCTTTTCACCCTTCGTCATGACCATGGCTTCTGTGGTGTTTTGCCATTTCCTCATTTAGGATATGGAGTCTCACTACCCACCCCTTTCATCTGAACTCTGAGATTTGTTTTTCAACAGTAGTAGTGACGTTGTGTCATTTCAGAGTATTGATCTCAAAGCCCATGCATATTTGTGTTTTTCTTCTCTGCTGAAACCCTGCCACTTTCATGAGAAAAAGCTAAGCTAGCCTGCTGGAGGATGAGACACCATGTGAAAAATGCTGCATAATTCTAGCAAAAGCCAGAGTAGAACAGCCAGAATCCAACATACCCACAGCTGACTGCAAACCCAGGAATGAGCACATCAAAATTTCCCAGGTGATTTATGAGGACTGATTAATTTGTGATGTTTAAGTCTTCAAATTTTGGGGTGGTTTGTTAATGCTGCAACTATTATGTATGCCACAAACATATTTAATCTTTACCTAAATGAAAGAAGAGGGCAATTGTTTCTATTGGTATCAAGGATATTCAACACCTGAATCCTGATTCTCAGAGGTTCTTCTCTCAAAATAACCGCATGCTTTATTTACTGACACAACATCACTTTGATCCCTGTGCTAGTTTCCATTTGGTGAAGTAATAAAATTCTATCAATGTAATGGCATATAATAACACACATCTGTTATCTTATAATTCTTCAATTTGGAGGTCCTACGATCATGCATCCTTTAAAGTATGGCTATGCTAAGAATTTCCGGAATCAAGTTACGGTTTCCGTTTTCTTGAGAGTTCTTTCCTCAATTTGTCTCTTTTCTCTTCTTTTTCTATAAGCAGAAAAAAGACTCAAGACCACACTTTGAACATTTTGCCTAAAAATATCTTCAGCTAAATACTCTAAGGTATTGTTCACATGTTGGGCTTTGCACATGTTTGTAGGATGTAATTCAACTAAGCTTTCTGCCACTGACTAACAAGGATCTCTCTTCTTCTAGTTTCCAATAGCATGCTCCTCATTTTCTTCTGTCTCCTAACCAAGAAGGTCTTTAAAGTCCATATTTATGTCAGTTTGTTTATGATAATTTAAATATCCTCAAAGAAAATGGAAATTTTTTCTGCTGTGTTCCTTACCACCATCTAAACTTCATCAGAAGAGTCATTAGCATCCATGTGTTTACTAACAGTCTGTTTAAGGCAAGTTAGGCTTTTCTACCTCTGTCCTCAAAATCTGTCCAGTCTCTGCTCATTGCCCAATCCCAAAGGCAACTTTTGCATTTTGAAGTCATTATTATTATTTACAGAAGCATCTCCCTCCCAGTGTCACAGTCTGTATTTATTTCCTATTATTGCTATAACAAATTACAACAGGCTTAGTGTCCTAAAACAACAAGTTTACTTCCTGGAGGTCAGAAGTCATTAAGTCAACTCATTGGCAAGGTTGCATTCCTTTTGGAGGCTCTAGGAGAGAATTTATATCCTTGCACTTTCTATCTTTTTTTTTTTTTAATTAAATCATAGCTGTGTATAACAATGCATTTATGGGGTACAATGTGCTAGTTTTATATACAATTTGAAATACTTACAACAAAGAAATGGATTAATACATTTCCTCCCTTTTTGCAGCCAGTTACATTCCTTGTCTTGTAACCATTTCATCTATCTTCAAAGCTAGCAGCATAGCAGTTTTGAAAATCTCTCTCTGTGTGTCTTCTCTCTTTCTCTGTCGTACCTCTGTTTCTCTTATTGTATCTCCTCTTTTGCTTCTCTCTTACAAGGACTCTGACAATTGCTTAAGACCCACATAGATAATTCAGGATGATCTTCTTATCTTAATATACTTTACTTAATCATACCAACAATGAACGTAATATGTTGACATGCTCTTGGATTTAAGTCATGGATACCTTTGCTCTAGGAGACATTATTTTACCTCTTGCCACTACACATCTAGGTGATTTTCCTTTAATACCAAAACCAAGATCTACAGCAAGTAATATTCTTTCATTGGTATTAAAAATGTGATGTAGGTGATAATGATTCTAAAAGACGAAGGATAAACTGAATCTTATTGGAAATTGATATGTGGTGAAAAGTAAACAAGCACCATATATTTCCTTAGATAAGTCCCATGGAATTCTAAGCTACTCCTGAACAACTCTTGGTTTAAATGCTTTTAACTAGTATTATATTTTTACTAGTGAGAAAAACCATTACTCAAAGAAGTCTATCAACAATAAGCAAAGAATATCTATGGATTAGAAGAAAAATGGAGATGTCACAGGGTCTGACATTTCTTTGATGTTTAAATTGATATAATCTGTTAATGAAGGCAGAATGAGATGATCCTTGGCTTCTAGTGCCCACAGGTCAGTCAGATTTCCGGTTTAGGGATGACACAGGAAAGCCAAACTAAATCTTTCAATACCTCTCAGGTTATTTGTCCATATCTTGACTTTGGGTTTGATCACTCTCAATGTCATTGTCACTGTTGATCTTAAATTATTTAGCTTTTCTTTTATCTCTAACCACAGTATTCGACATCCTGACCTTCAATAACATTGAATGCCACAGCTGATTATAGCTTGTGAAGAAGAAAAGTCTCCTTTTTTGTTGTTTTACCATTACCAATACCTCCTTGTGAGCCCAGTTTTTGCTTTTCAAGGTTGCACAAAAAAAGACGGAGACAGATCCCCTGTACCCATGCCCTATGCGCATGCTCATGCTAGTATTAAAACAGAACTTCTTATCATCTTTTATCAGTAAAAATGGCAATATTAACTATTTTGCCACCTCATGTTAATCTAAATGTTTGACTGTATCTCACACTTTACTTTTTTAAAGACCCTTGGATTGTGGTCCAAATATTGCCTTTCATATAGGAAAACATTGTTTACTCTCATTCTAAGACTGTTTCACTTCTGGTTCTAAGTTACAAACAATAAAATCAAATATAATTCTTCAACACAGTGGTGGGTTCTCTCCCTTTTCTCATTCTGTCAAGCATCCTGTTTGCTTTTTGAAAATTCATTTTTTCATGGTGAAGAGCATCATCAAAGTATCTCAAAAATAATTCCAAACTATTTTTTTCTATAGAACATTTGGTCATTTCAGAGCCCAGCAGTTGACAGATGCAAGTTATAAGAGAAAAGTTATCCTTCTGTGATATTCACCTTTTCTCACTCATGTTAGGCTCGTGTGACAGTGAATTTTATGCTGAGGTTAAAAGAAAATTCAGAATACTGCCCCTGCAAGTTGATTTGATGCTTCGCCCACACATATTATTTCTCCCTTTCCAGAGTTAGTTTTTATTTGTCATCAATCCACCTCTTCACCCACTCCAATAGAATCCATAAGGAGTTTTTTTAGATGGGTTTTGTGTGTGTTGTCCCTTCTCATCAAATCAAGGCAAGTTAGCATCTTCATGAACCTTCCCAGTTACCATCTACCACCTTGCTTCATATTCTGAGATGCTCACAGAATTCACCAGCCCTGAAGCTACTCATGGTTGCCTTAATGAAGTTTTGCACATAATCTTCAGTAATATCATTATATATTGATTTATTATCTAGCATTTCTTGTGTCTATGGGTAAAGATATATATTTTAACGCACAGTATGGTTGATTTTAAGTAAAATCTGAGTTGCAAACTGGGAAATTTTATAGGAAGCAGCATGACTTAGTGGTGAAATGTAGAGCCTTGGAGTCAGAACACGTAAGTACAAGCTATGATTTTGACATTTACTAATTTCATTTCCTTAGGCAGTTACCTTTCACCTCCAGGAGTAAGTTTCTCCTCACAAAGGTGATCATGATAGAACCTACACTATAGGGTTTTGGAGGGAGTTTATGAGATCCTGCAAATAAAGTCCTTAGCATGGTGCTTCGCAGGTATTAAATGCTCAGTAAAATTTATCTTTTTTAATTTTTTAATTTTCTTTTGTAAAATTTATCTTTTATTTTATATCTTAACAAAGATATTGAGCAAATGTTAAGGAAAGTTCCACCTCGAATAAGGATATTATTATATTAGCTAAAAGATAATTGGCATTTATTCATTCAATATATATTTGCTAAACACTTATTGCATGACTGGAATTATGGATATAAATTTTAGGTCCTTTCCCTAAAGCAACATAAAATATAAATGAAAACAGTAAAACAAAGGATTATAACATAAGTCAATAGTGAAGAACAGAGACATGGCTAAGACAATATGAAAAGTGTTAGGTACCCACCCTCAGTACTGGGGAAGGGATGGTAAAGAGAAGGCTTCTTAAAGGAAGTAAGGTCTAGATTGAGTCCTGAAAAATAGACAAGAAGAGGTTTACCAATAACGGGAGATTATTATAGATACAGAGGTCAGAATAATAATATTGTGATCTAAAAATATATAAAAACAAGGGGTTAGGGTCAGAAAAAGAGGACTAAATAAAGTAGAATGATACTAGAGACTAGAAAAGGGAGTAGGGAGGGAAGGATAAAGTGGGGGTGGTTAATGGGTGCAAAAAGTCAAGCTAATGATCTGACAGAATGAACAACATCTGGTGACACAACAAAGTGATTACAACCAAGAATAAGTTAGGGTATACTTTATAACAACTAAAAGGGGGGGGAGGGGCAAGATGGCCAACTAGAAGCAGCTCCCGAGAGAGGCTCCTGACTAAAGAGAAGGATAATGTCTAGAAAATGCCCAATTGAGCTGAAGACTGTGAGCCCAGCCGAGAGAGAATTGGCAGCTGCAGATCACCTCTGCTGAAGCAAGCTGCGACTCCAAGAAAGCAAGTTTCAGGTACAAAATTCATCTGAAAGGAAAAGTATACATCCCCTCCCCCAAGAAAGCTATTGTCATTTTTGCTTTCTGTTTCCTTTCTTTTTTTCTCTTCGTCCACTCCTGCGGGCTTTCTACAGATGAACAGTGAACTGTGGACCTCTTGTCCCAACTCACGGGAGAGTGCTGTGGGAAGTGGGGATTACTCTCCCACTGTGACTCTGAACACTCTCTTGCTAGGCAACAAATTTTAACTAAAGTTTTCCCAACCGTTCTGAACTTCCAGTACACCTTTCCACCCTTACCTGACGAACCAGAAGCCTAACCCCAGGTGAGACTGTGGGAGGAGGTTCTCGAGCAGCAACTCCACTCTCTGTCTGCTAGACCAAGTGCCTTACCTGGCAAAGGATGCTGGGGGCAGCACCAAGACTCCCCCTCCCCAATGGACAACTGCAGCCAGGAGCCATAGAGTACAACCCTGCCAGGGGCCCTCTGGCTCAGCACACAGGCCCGCCCCACTTCAGGGCTGCAGCAGGCAGGAGCAACCCTGCTGCAGGCCAGGCAGCCTTGGGACCCAGGCCCACCCCACTCCAGGGATTATGGTGAGTGGGAGCGACCCTGCCATGGGCCAGGCCACCTCAGGTCCCAGGCCTGCCTACTGCACCCGATACCAGCGGACATGAGAGACCCCACTGGGAGTCGTGCAGCCTCGATACCCAGGCCTGCCCAACTCCAAGGACTCCTGCAAATACATGGGACTCTACCGCAGGCTGCACTGCCAAGACCCCCAGCCAGTCTTGGCCAGTGCGTCCCCAGCCAGGGTTTCTGGTAGCTGCTCAACCTGCGTCCTCCCTCCAGTGTCCTCTCTGCTTCCTCACCGGCCCTGTCCATCTGCCCAGGGACTTGGGAAGTCATGTAACCCTGCGCCCTCCCTCTGAGGCCCTCCCTACCTGTCTGAAGAGCTCTCTGCCCCACCAGAGACTGCTAGAACCACCAACTCTTGTTGCCAAAGCCACTAGGAGCCAGGCATTGCCAGAACCATGGGCACAATCCCCAGCCCTGCTGCTGGACCCATGTGTGGCACAATCCACTCCGGAGCTGCTCCCACAGCCACAACTCCCTGGCTGGAGCAGCCCCAGAGGAGCTATAGTAGGTCACTGCCTGCAAATATCTTCCAACAAAAGAGTGATCCAGCCAGGGTCCAATCTTGGAGAGACGCCTCCCCAACTCTGAGGACAGCCAGAGGAAATGGCGAAAAATAATCATGGGGTGGAATCAATGGAAAAACTGGCAATATGAATAATCAGAGTAAATCAACTCCCCCAAGGAATGATAAGATAGATACAGCACAAGATCCCTTACATAAGCAAATGGCTGAGATGTCAGAAATCGATTTCAGAGTCTGGATAGCAAATAAGATCAGCAGAATGGAGGGAAAGATGGAATTAGGATTTCAAGCAGTAATCCAAAAGATGACCCAAAAGATGTCTCAAGAATTCAATGAATTCAAAGACAAAATGACCAAAGATTTTAACACATTGGGACAAGAAATTGCAGCCCTCAAAGATCTGAGAAACACAGTAGAATCCCTCAGCAACAGAATAGAGTAAGCAGAAAGGATTTCTTATATGGAAGATAAAGCTTTCAAATGCTCCCAAACCTACAAAGAGGAAGAGAAATGGAAGGCAAAAATG
>CAUYON010064662.1:0-20608 GCA_963573935.1 Arctocebus calabarensis | reverse complement strand
AGCCTTCATGGCATTTTCTTGATCACTATATAAAGACATTGATACTCTACATTTAATAAGTTTCCCCAGTACCCTGCTAAGATGCACCGTAGGTGTGATCCCACCAATTGCCCTCCCTCCACCCATACTCCCCCTCCCCCTCCCAGAAATGAAGTGATATTAATGATGAACATTCTAAAGGTTTGTTCTGGGAACATTTGTAACATTAAGATACTACCTATGACTATTGATTGGTTTTTATATAAGGTAATTTTTGTATGTATACTTAATGTGTAATCTTTAGAGTTTATATTTCTAAAATTAATTCCTTGCACTCATGTTTTCTCTCTCTTTTATGTACCTTTGTATTTGCTTGCTTTTTTCTTATAGATGTGCTGCGTGTGAGTTAATTGCGGGATGGTGACACTGCCTGGGGGTTCCCATAGAGAAAAGGCAGAGTGCAGGCTCCTGGCACGGCCTGAGCTTGACAATCCTGGCTTCACTACTTCCTAGTGACGTGGCTTCTTCTTTTCTTTTCCTTTTTTCTTTCTTTCTCTTTCCTTTTTTGACAGAGTATCACCCTGTTGCCCAGACTAGAGTGGTGTTACCTTAGCTCACAGCCTCAAACTCCTGGGCTCAAGCAATCTTCCTGTCTCAGCTGGGCACCACCACAACGCTCAGCTAATTTTTTTTCTATTTTTAGTAGAGACAGGGTCTCCCTCTTGCTCAGGCTGGTCTCAAATTTCTGAGCTTAAGGCATCCTCCCTCCTGAGCCTCTCAGTGTGCTAGGATTACAGGCGTGAGCCACCACGTCCAGCACAATGTGGCTTTGGACACGTTTCTTGGTCTTTCTTTATATGTAAGAAAAAATTCAGGAAATAGAAATACTTATACCTGAGGATTGTTTTGGAATATTAAATGAGGTAATTCATGTAATACATACACTATATAAGTAAAGTATGTAAGGACTCTGAGAAATAGTGCCACATAGTGTAAGTGCAGTAATTATTATATTTCTCTTCCTGTTTAGGACATTTTGGGGTAGAATTTAAAAAAAATGTATATTATGAAATGATTACAAAATCCTCTATACTATGATTGCACTTGATTCTTTCCATTCAAGGGAAGGTTAAATAGAGCAAACTGTGATTTATAAAATTCAAGGTAATTTATGCCGATGGGTACTAGTGCAAAGAAATAAGAAACATCCTCTTTTTCTAGGAGGAACTCAGAGAGGGAACATCCTGGAGGAGACAGTCAGCCATCTGGTGTCATTTTATTACTCCAAAGAGCTTCATTCTTCCCACCTCCTTGGTGCTGTTGTTTTCAAATACAGACTCTTCTACTGCTCTTTACTGAAAGGGTGAGATTGAAGTTTGATAAATCTAACCAAGAGCAAGACCCCTGTGGCTAATTTGGTGATAAATATTTGCAATATGGCGTATGAAACCTTAATACTCTGTGAAAGTTTGATAATAGTTTTATAAACATCTCTTAAATACCTGAAGGAATTCCTATGTCACCAAAGCTATTATCTCTTTTAGGTGGTTAGGCCCAGATTAAGCTTCACAGGAACCACTTTGGCACACATCTAACACCAACAGTCTCACGTTCATTCACTCTTGTTTTAGTACATGGATCACTGTGAATCTCTAAGTTGCAACAGTTGGTAGATGATAATTATGTTTCTCTCCTCAATATTATTTCCCATTTATCTTAGCTGGTCATGCAATTTCTATGAGGACTCATTTTAAATGATAGCAATAAAATCCCAGTCAAATGTGCATAAGGATTCTCTAAAAAGCTTCACTGTAAAATCCTACATTAATATACTAGTATATTTGTATAGTCCTTATCATTAATGAGATTTGGTATGAAAGATGAAGAATTTTAAGTTAAGCAGTGCTATTTTCCCTTACTTTTGGAATTACTTTTAAGTTGTTTCTAAACCATGAGTAGAATAAACTGTCATGTTATTGTGCTATAATGTTAAGAGAAAGCTAAGAATGCCCTATATTCAAGACACAATGTAATAGATTTGGGTGACAGGTACTGTGATTTGGGTGATAAGTAGTGTACTGTTAAAAAAAACAGATCTTGGAAGGATACCCAAATGGTGGTACTAAGGACATTCTCTGTTTTTCATTGGGAAAGTTCATTGTATCCACTGGAGAACTTCTTGTATACTTAAATTGTATACACATGCAGAAATATATCAGATGAATTGATATATTTCTTGGGGAAATGGGTTATATTGGTACCAAATACTGGTTGGGTTTTGCTTTAATGCTGATTGAAATAAATTAAATTATTATGATTATTAGTTTTTTTTGAAACAGAGTCTCACTTTGTCACCCTTGGTAGAGTGTTGTGACATCACAGCTCACAGCAATCTCAAACTCTTGGGCTTTAGCAACTCTTTTGCCTCAGCCTCCCAAATAGCTGGGACTATAGGTGCCCACCAGAACACCTGGCTATTTTTAGAGACAAGGTGTCATTCTGGCTCAGCCTGGTCTCGAAACTATGAGCTCAAGCAATCTACTCACCTTGGCCTCCCATAGTGCTAGGATTACAGGTGTGAGCCACTGTGCCTAGCCCATCTTAGATTATTATAATTGGTAATTATCTGACTGATCTTGCTAATTAAAAACTGAGTAAATAATGTGGAGGAAGATACAGTATGTATTCTTTTGTGAATATATTTTATAAGACCTCATGCAAACGATAAGGTTTCTTAGGTATAGTAGGTACCTAAGGTCATGACAATGATCATGACAATTCCAGAAATGTTTTGGAATATCTCTTCATTCCTAAGTGATTAAGGAGAACTACAATTAAAAAAAAATTAAAGAAGGTGAGTGAAGAAATAAGGACAAGTATATATTGATAGAGTTTGTTACTTAAACCTTCTATTTCTTTCTTTTTGTGGCTTTTTCTTATTATTCAAAGGTGTGAACGTGTTTATTTTTCAAATGGCATAGACAAGACTCCTTTGCAGATATTATATTTTTATCACCAGGTCTGATAACTAAAGCTCAACTGTTTAACTTGAATGGCGTTGACCAAGTTTTTATTGTGCTTTCTAGAAAGAAGAAGAGATACAAGAAGTAAACAGAGCTTCAGAGGTAACCATGTGATCAGAAACCAATTAAGTTCAGCAGTTACTAAAACTGCTCTCTCTCCTTTGGGCCAAAATGGATCACAAGTCAGACTCTGATTGCGCAAGAATGCTGAGGCTGTTTTGAAGAAAGACTACTTTTAAGGGAAAAATGTTTACATGGTAAAAAGTGTACAGAGACGTTTGATCAGTGTAGATAGAAGGTTTATAGTTTACTTGTTAAAAATGTCAGAATAATGTTTTTAGACATTGAAAGTATGTTTTCATGGTCAAGTTTAGTTAGCATTCACAGTGAAACAGGGAAAGTAGGTAAGAGTAGGGAAGACAACCACACTAGGTTCTGCTGGTTTTCAAGAGGTATTTTATGTGTCCTTCCTGCATTTCAGAGGAATAAGAAACCGTATCAATGTGTACCAGGCTGAACTTTTCTCGATGCCAATTTCAGCATGTATTACTTAACTACGCAATTCTGAAGTAATTGTACAGAGAGCTAGCCTGAGCTAGTTCAGATTATGAAAAGAAAAGCTAAAGCAAACCTGTAACATTTTACATCAAATAATTACACTTCAACTGTTTTTTTTTTTTAAGGCCGGGGCTGGGTTTGAACCCACCACCTCTGGCATATGGGGCTGGTGCCCTACTCCTTTGAGCCGCAGGTGCCGCCCACACTTCAACTCTTAAAGTACTTTTAAAATGAAACTATTCCACTACCTACATGTTTCACCTTTCACTCACAAAATGTATTTTTAAAAACTTAATTGCACAACAAATCAGGCTTTTTACATGTAAACTAATCTTGCAAACTATTTATTCCTTTTTGTGGCTCCTGAGTCTGGGGATCTTATCTATAAAGACATACAACCTTAACTAACAATGTTAACTAAATGGTGGTTCCTGCCTATTGCTTTCAAATGCACCAAACTTCTCAAAAACACTGGATGAGTCACCAGACAAATCTGATGTTCTGAATGATGAATATCAGTATGTCTCCAGCCTCTTCTATTGTGCCCAGCCAGGATTGCACGGCCTCCTATAGCTCTGTCTCTGGGAACCTGCTCAGATGATCATTATCCAAATAAGATGTGAGCTTTTCAAAGCTCTGATAGACCAGGAAGTCAGGCCTGGAATGAGCGGCACAAAGTTGTCTACCAGAAAGGCGCTCAACCTCTCCCTGACTCCCTCGATGTTTATTTGCAATACCCAAATCATCTCAGACTCTCATAATTTCTGCACTGTTTCTAAGCAGATTTTTGCCAGTAGAAAAGAGCAACAGACCTTCACCATTCTGAAAGTTGAATGTACATGGCAGCCTGAAAAATCTCATGAACAGTATTCTCACCCAGTTCTACAGTTCCACAGTACATGCATCGCAGACATGGCTGAAACCAATAGCAGTTAGACCTTTTAAATGAATTTTGTCCTGATCTCATTCCCTCCTCTCAGCAGTAAGCATTAATTCTAAAGTAATCACTCTGGGTGGCCAAGAGCATTTTGTGGGCCTGGAACTGATGATCTTCAATAACCAGAGTGACACTGAGAAGCAATCCCTCCTCAAACAAGCACTCTGACCCCAGCAGAGACTCTGGTGTCATGGATGAAGGAACTGAATCCTTCTATGTCCCCTGTGTGAGTCACCTTGGGGGTTCTGTCCAGCCTCCAGTGGATGGATGTCTGCATCAGGAAGAAGGTGGCTGGTGGCTGATGGCTAGGTGGTTGGTGCACGTGTGGCATTCAGTTGGCTCCTCCAGCTTCTACAAGGCGCTGCTCCAGAGGACAACAAATCTGCACACCTGCAGCCCCCTTGTATTCCCCCCATCCAGCCCCAGTGCTGCCCCCCGTCCAGCCCCAGTGCTGCCATCTTTCAGCCCTATGCCCTTCTTATGGCTTTCAGTTGCCATATGGTACCATTTGCTTATTCCAATACAGGTTCATTCTTTTTTGTTTTTTTTTTTTAGTCTTGCTACCATCACATACATTACATTTCTATGTGTCAAAGGCTAAACAAGGCAATAACATACATATTGCTTTATGCAATTGCTTTTTAAATTAGTTAAGAGAGGAAATGAGAAAAAAATGTGCAATTATACTTTCTTACAATTATCTACAGAATTTCCTTTCCTGGCACTCTTTGTCTTTATTTTGTATGTGTAGATTCAAATTACAGTCTGGTATCTCTTGCTTTCACTCTCAAGATTTTCCTTTAGTACTCCTTTTAATATAGGTTTGCTAGCAACAGATTGTCTCAGTTTTTGTTCATCTGGGAGTGTCTTTATTTTGCCTTCATTTAAAAACTTGAAGTATAATTCAGAAACCATAAAATTCTCCCCTTTTAAGAGTATAATCAGGTATTTGTAATGAGTTAACAAAATTGTATAATCCTCATCACTGTATAATTTCAGAACATTTTCATCATGGCCAAAGATACTCCCTATCTGTTAGCTGTCATCATTCTTTCTTCTTACCCCCAGCCTTTAGCAACTATTTTCCAATTCTATGTATTTGCTTATTCTGGACATTTCACACAAATGGAATCACATATTATGTGTATTTTGTGTGTGTATTTTTCACTTGGCATAATATTTTCAAGGTTCATTTGTGTTGTATTATGCATCACTACTTCATTCCTTTTTATTTATTATTATTATTCTTTTAATTTTTGTTTTTTATTAAATCATAGCTGTGTACATTAGTGCAATCATGGGGTATAGTGTGCAGGCTTCATATATAATCTGAAATATTTTCATCCAGCTGTTCAACATAACCTTCATGGGATTTTCTCATTTATTGTGTGAAAACATTTGTGTTCTTCATTTAGTAGGTTTCACCTGTCCCTTCTAAGCTGCACCATAAGTGTGACCCCACCATTTACCCTCTCTCCACTCACGCTCCCCCCTTCCCTCCCTTACCTCTTTCCCTGTCTTCTTGTACTATAATTTGGTTATAGCCTTCATTTGAAAGCTATAAATTAGCTTCATAGTAGGGCTGTATACATTGGATACTTTTTCTTCCATTTTTGAGATACTTTGCTAAGAAGAATGTGTTCCAACTCCATCCATGTAAATATGAAAGAGATAAAGTCTCCATCTTTCTTTAAGACTGCATAATATTCCTTGGTATACATGTACCACAATTTATTAATCCATTTGTGGATTGATGGGCACTTGGGTTTCTTCCACAACTTAGCAATTATGAATTGGGCTGCAATAAACAATCTGGTACAGATGTCTTTGTTGTAATGTGATTTTTGGTCTTCTGGGTATATACCAAGTAAAGGAATTATAGGATCAAATGGCAGGTCTATTTTTAGATCTCTGAGTATTCTCTAAATGTCTTTCCAAAAGGAATGTATTCATTTGCATTCCCACCAGCAATGTAGGAGTGTTCCCTTTTTTCCACATCCATGCCAACATCTCTGGTTTTGGGATTTTGTTATGTGGGCTAATCTTATTGGAGTTAGATAATATCTCACGGTAGTTTTGATTTGAATTTCTGTGATGATTAAGGATAGTGAGCATTATTTCATGTGTCTGAAGGCCATGCGCCAGTCTTCTTTAGAGAAGTTTCTCTTCAGATCTTTTGCCCATCTGGGATCACTTGTTTTTTTCTTGCTAATATGTTTGAGTTCTCTGTGGATTCTGGTTATTAAACCTTTGTCGGAGGCATAACCTGAAAATATTTTCTCCCATTCTGAGGCTCTGCTTGCTATACTTACTGTGTTCTTGGCTGTGTGGAAGCATTTTAGTTTCATCAGGTCCCAGTAGTGTATTTTTGATATTGCTTCAATTGTCTGGGGGGGGGGGTGTCCTCCTCATAAAGTATTTGCCCAGGCCAATTAAGCTAAACAACCTCATGCTGAAGGATAGATGGGTCATTGACGAGATTAAGCAGGAAATTTCCAAATTTTTGGAAGAAAATGACAATGAAGACATGAATTATCAGAACCTCTGGGATACTGTAAAGGCAGTCCTTAGAGGGAAATTTATAACACTATAAGTATTCCTCAATAGAATAGAAAGAGAGGACGTTAACAACTTAATGGGACATCTTAAACAACTGGAAAAGGAAGAACATTCCAATCCCAAACCCAGCAGAAGGAAAGAAATAACCAAAATGAGAGCAGAATTAAATGAAATTGAATATAAAAGAATTATGCAACAAATCAATAAATCAAAAAGTTGTTTTTTTGAAAAGGCCAATAAAATAGATAAACCTTTGGCTAACCTAACCAGGAAAAAAAGAGTAAAATCTCTAATCTCATCAATCAGAAATGATAAAGACGAAATAACAACAGACTCCTCAGAAATTCAAAAAATCCTTAACGAATATTACAAGAAACTTTACTCTCAGAAATATGAAAATATGAAGGAAATTGACCAATACTTGGAAACATACCACCTTCCAATACTTAGCCAGAATGAAGTGGAAATGTTGAACAGGCCAATATCAAGTTCTGAAATAGCATCAACTATACAAAATCTCCCTAAAAAGAAAAGCCCTGGACCAGGTGGCTTCACATCAGAAGCCATGTAGAAACCAAACCTTTAAAGAAGAACTAGTACCTATATTACTCAACCTTTTCCAAAATATAGAAAAAGAAGGAATACTACCCAACACAATCTATGAAGCAAACATCACCTTGATCCCTAAACCAGGAAAAGACCCAACAAGAAAAGAAAATTATGGACCAATATCACTAATGAATATTGATGCAAAAATATTCAATAAGATCCTAGCAAACAGAATCCAGCAACACATCAAACAAATTATACACCATGACCAAGTGGACTTTACCCCAGGATCTCAAGGCTGGTTCAATATACTTAAATCTATAAATGCAATCTAGGACATAAACAAATTAAAAAATAAAGATCATATGATTCTCTCAATTGACATGGAAAGAGCTTTTGATAATATCAAGCATCCCTTCATTCCTTTTTATGTCTGAATAATCTTCCATTTGTGTGAATACCACCTTTTATTTCTTCATTTCTCGGTTGGTGGGCATTTCAATTGTTTCTACTTTTTGAGCATTTTTGATTAATGCTGCTACAAATACAGGCATAGAAGTTTTTCTGTGAATATGTTTTCAGTTCTTCTTGCCATATACTTAGGAGTGAAATAGCTGGGTTGCATGCTAACTCAATGTTTAACTTTTTGTGGAACTGCTAAAGTAGTTTCCGTAGCATCTGTTTCATTTGCCTTCCCACCAATAATGTATTGGTTCCACTTTCTTCATATCTTTGCCAAAACTTATTTCCTCCTCTTTGATTATAGCCATCCTAAGAGATGTTTAGTAGTGTCTCTATCATTGTGGCTTTGAAAATATAATTTAATTGCCTTCTGGTGTCCATGATTTCTGATTAAAAGTCAGCTGTTCACCTTACTCAGGTTCCCTAAGCATGATGAAAGTTTTTTTCCCTTGCTGCTTTCAAGATGTTTTCACTTCATATATCAATGTTTTGGCTATGATGTGGGGATAACAACTCATTACATTTCTAATATAAAGTATATTGAGCTTTTGGGATGTGTGGATTAAAGTTTTTCATCAAATTTAGAAAGTGTTAACCATTATCTCTTCAATTATATGAGGGGCGTCTGGAAAGTATCCAGAAAGTCATTTTAACTATTATTTTTCATATCATATACCTGTATAGTTTCTGGACAGCCATGTTCCTTTCTCATTCTTCTTGTCTTCTGGTACTCTCACGATGAGTATATGGCTGTATTAATGGTGTTCCACCTTTTTCTGAGGCTCTGCTCACTGTTCTTCTTTTTTCTTTCTGGTTTTTTGGATTGCTGATTCTTTCTTCTGAGTGCTCAAATCAATGTTGAACCTTTCTAGTGAATGTTTTACTCAGCAATTTCATTCTTCAAATATGGGATTTTTGTTTTTATATTTTCTATCTCTTTGTTGAGATAGAAATTTGCTAATGTTTTCTATTTGATGAGAACATATTGAGGAGAACTATTTGATGTTCTCTATTGGATGGCTTCCTTTAGATCTTTGAACATATTTAAAATAGTTATCTTGAAGTTGTTGTCTAATAATTACAACATATAGATCCCTTAAAATAGATTCTATTGCCTGATTTCCTCCCACTGTGTTGCATCTCACATTCCTGTTTCTTTGATTGTTTTATATATTTTTTGATATGTAGACATTCGATTTAATATATTGTTGCATCTCCGGTACTGATTCCTCACCTTTTGGAACTTATTGTTTGTGTCTTTATTTGTTTAGTTCTTTATTTGGTTTAACTAGTTTGATGAGGTATGTTTCACCTGTAATGTGGAGTCTCTAATGTCTTTTCTGAAAGGCAATACCTTGGGGATGCACACAGTCTTCCTAATCACAAGGGATGACTGTGGTTTTAGCCAGACTTTGTTTTTGACTATTTCTTTTCCTTTTTAAGCTTCTGGTATTCCTCTATTTGTATCAAAATTATTTGATTGCTAGCTGAATGCCCTACTAGTTTTTGCTAATGTCCTAGGGCATTAATTATTCCATAGTCTGATACAATAGAATTAAGCCCCCTGACAGAGGCAGGGTGTTTCCAGTCTTTGAGGCTGGATCTCACCCTGTCCTGAATATTACCTCTATGTTACAGAGCAGGAGCTGAAGGGATAAACTAGACTTCTACTAGCTGTCTCACCTGGATCCTCTATATAGAGATGGAACTGGAGCTGTGTGTGGATGGGAGGCAGTAAGAACTGGTACTACTTCCTGGTTGTGGCCACTACCTACTATGGATCTTTTATAGCCCAGTGTCAGAGAAGAAGGAAACGGCTGATATGCACCAGCTACCACATGGTCTTTGCCTTAAAAATCACATAGAGATGGAAGCTGGCACTTGGCTGCCAAGCCTACAAGAGAAGCTCATAACTGTGTAGGAAAGGGGGACCCACTCTTCACCAGCTGTCCTGTGTGGCTCCTATTTAAATATCAGAAGCTGATATGACAATAGGTGCCCCCTAGCTGTCACCACCCTCTGTTAGCACAGAGTTGTGGAAACTGAGATCTGCTGATGTTCACTGGCTACTGAAACACCTTGAGTAGTTTTTCCATCCCAGAGGGCTGGAAGAGATAGGAGCTCTCACTTGGTGGCCAACCCTCTGGGTTTACTGAAATTGCACTCCTATAAGGCAGAACTGTCAGTGGATGGGTATAGCTCCTAGTTGGAATGCCTCAGCTTCCCACTGTTTTTAGTGAGTTTCCATAGATTACATTTAGTAAATGCTTCTCAATTTGTAATAAGACTTTCGATTAGTTGATAGAGACTTTAATAGCTTTTGCTAATTTTGACCAGCTAGCTAAATTGATAATCTTTCTAGTAGAGAAGTTTTACTGAACTACTCACAATGTCATTTCACAATTGAATTATACAATGTAAAAAACCCTGTCTTATCTTTTGAAGCATTCTTTTAATTATTGAAAAATTTCCAACTAATTTACTCATTTTACCTTTACTAAGAAACTGGGCTTCCCCAAACTCAAACAAGGTGTTCTTTCTTAGGACCAGTTTATTAATATGCTTAGACCAAACTACTCATACTACAAAGATCATGGCTGGTTATATTTTACTTTGTTTCTAAAAGCACAAAATGTACCTAGTGGGGCACTCCACTGGTACTTCAGATCCTTGGAAAAAATGCCATTTTTAGTGTTCTTGTTCACTTGGGTACTTTATCTTTCCATTTCAAGAAAGATATAAGAAAATTTCCCCTTTTATATCATTTTATTTTTTGCCTTGAGAAATGGTGGCTCACCTCTCTGGTTATCCTTAGACTGCTGCTTTGGCTATTTGAAGCTGACAGTTCAAGGTGAGCTGGGATCTGCACCTGCAGCTGCAGCATTTCAAGTATATGCTGCAGCCTTTGCTCTTCCCAAAGTGTGTATTCGGGCCAACAGAGGTAGAAGGTCAATAGTGGGCCCCAGATCCACTGTTTTATTTCCAAAAGTTAGAGACCTAAGAGTGTTTTCAATGGGCTATTTTTGCTAATGTCAATTAGAAGAGAAAAACAACACACTCATTTTCTATCATTGTAAAAATATTTCCACTTTAGTGTATTACTACATTATTCTTGTCCATATACAAATCATCTTTACATTATTATAATTTTAATTAAAAAAAAAAACTTTGTGCTGTACCATTTCTTTTAGATCCATAGGCTTTTATAAAGCAAAAGATAGAGGTATGTAAAATTTGTTTGCCTTCTTTAAAAATGAAACACCTTATTTTTTAAGTTTAGATAGTATTTTAAGAAAGTAATGTTGTAGTTGGTAGAATTTTAGAGCTAGAATAAAAAGATCATTCATCGAATTATTTAATTATTACTGAAGTGTTATGATTCTTAGCTTGCTTGTTTTTGGTGTTTATGATGGCTACTGATTTGTAAACATTGATTTTATAACCTGAGACTTTACTGTATTTCTTGATCATTTCCAGGTGTCTCATGGTTGAGACCTTGAGATTTTCTAAGTATAAGAATATTATCATCAGCAAGGAGAGGTAGTTTGACCACCTCTGTTCCCATGTGGGTACCCTTGATATATTTCTCTTGCCTAGTTGTATTGTTGAATAGTAGTGGAGATAGTAGATATTCTTGTCTATTTCTAATTCTAAGCAGAAATGCTCTCAATTTTTTTCCGTTCAGTATGATATTGGCTATAGGTTTGTTGTAGATGACCATTATCAGTTTAAGAAATATTCCATCTATGCCTATTGAGTATTATTATCAAAAAAGGATGCTGAATTTGACAAATGTTTTTTACTGCATCCATTGAGAGGATTGAATACCCTTCACAGTAGCATTAAAGAAAATGAAATACCTTGGAATATATTTTAAAAAGGATGTAAAGGATCTCCACAGACAGAACTATGAAATATTGAGAAAAGAAATAGCAGATGATGTTAACAGATGGAAGAACATACCATGCTCATGGTTGGGAAGAATCAACATTGTTAAAAATGTTTATACTACACAAAGCAATTTATAGATTTAATGCAATACCCATTAAAATACCAACATCATTCTTTGAAGACCTTGAAAAAATAGTCCTATGTTTCATCTGGAACCAGAAAAAAATCCAGTAGCCAATGCAATTCTATGACATAAGAGCAAATCTGGAGGCATCATATTACCAAACTTCAAGTTATACTACAAATCTATGGTGATCAAAACACATAGTATTGGCATAAAAATAGAGATATAGGTCTACGGTAGAGAACAGAGAACCTAGAGATGAAACTAGCCTCGTGTCACATCTGATTTTTGATGAAGCAAACAAAGGTAAACGTTGGGGGAAAAAATCCCTAGTTAATAAATGGTTCTGGGAGAACTGGTTAGCCACATGCAAAAGACTGAAACTGGACACGCACCTGTTGCCACTTATAAAAATTAACTCATGATGGATAAAAGACTTAAAACCTAAGACATGAAGCTAAAAACACTCTAGAAGAAAATGTGGGGAGAACTTTGAATCTTATCAGCCTAGGAAAAGCATTTACAAAAAGAATTCATTGGCATTCACAGCAAAAATAAAAAATAAACATGTAGGACCTGATCCGGGTAAAAAGCAAAGAGAAAATCTTCAGAATGGGAGAAGATAAAGATATTTGCATGCTACAAATTTGACAAAGGGCTGATACAAAGAACTCAAGCAAATTAATAAGAAAAGAGCCAAAGAATACCATTAAAATCAGGGTAAAAGACATGAATAGAATCTTTTCTCATAAGGACAAATGACTAACAAACACATGAAAAAAATACTCATTGTTTCTATCAAAGAAATGCAAATCAAAATCACTTTGACATAATCACCTAACCTTAGTAAGAATAGCCCACACCATAAGGTCCCAAAGCAACAGATGCTGGTGTGAGTGCAGAGACAGAGGAATACTCCTGCACTGTTGGGGCTACAAACTAACACAGTCTCTTTAGAAAGAAATATAAAGTCCTCAAGTAACTAAAAGTAGACCTTGCACTTGATCCTGCAATATCATTACCAAGAATCTACCCAAAAGAAAAGAAGTCATTTTACCATAAGGACATTTGCACATGAGTGTTTACAGCAACTAAATTCACAACCAGAAAGATGTGGAAACAATCCACTTGCCCTTCAACACATGAAAGGTTTAATGAACTGTGGTATATGTATACTATGGAATACCTTTAAGTCACAAAAAGGAGACTTTATATCTTTTATATCTATATACCTGGAAGGATTTGGAGAACACTCTCCTAAGTAAAGTATCACAAGAAGGGAAAACCAAGCATCACATATACTCAATATTCAATTGAAACTAGTAGATTAACACCCAGTGCTCACAGGAGAGAAAAGCTCAGTTAAATTCAAGAGAAGGAGGGGAGGAGAGGGGCTTAGGTAAGTTCCCAACCAACCAGTACAATGCACAGGTATATAGCAACTTCCTGAGTGAAAGACACTAGTAGGACTTGGACTTCACCTTATAAATGCAAACGATGTAGCCTGATCATAAGAGGAAACAGAGTCAAAAAAAGTTACATGATTTGCCTAAAGGGAAAGTCGCTAATTTCAAAATTAGGAGAATTTGTATGACTCCTAGATGCTTCATTACATTTTTTTTAAGAGATGGAGTTCTCACTTTTTCCCAGACAGGTCTTGAATTCCTGTGCTCCATCAATCTTCCCACCCCAGCCTCCCGAGTAATGGAGACTATAGGTTCATTCACCAGGCATGGCTTTTCTTTACGTTTGTAACAACACAATCTATACTAACAAACATTATCAAGCAAAACCTGAACAAGTTTTTGGTTAAATCATTTCCCCTCCCCAATTGGTGAAGAGCTCAAATAGTGACTTTTGGGGCTTTAAACATTTGCTTTTTGAAAACGTAACTTGGCATACAGTAAAAATTTCCTGAAAATTTTAGTTTGTCTGAGATACAAGCAAAGGGGCTGCCAGGTCACCCAAAGCACACAGTGAAGTATGCCAAGGAAGGCTTCTGATTGGTCCCAGCCTTCCAGGTCTCCATGGGCCTCATTAATTTGATGTGCTTTGCTTCTATGACAATAGAACACTGGCCTAGTCAATTACTGGCACCTTCATATCCCAGCTTGTCACGCTTCTCCCTCTCCTTTAAGGTCTGGAAATCATTGGGAAAGAAAACTCTTGCTGAAGGAAGAAACCTCCAGATTTGTTTTCCTGTTGCACTCAGTAAAAGAATGTAAATCTTTCCTCAATAAGGAAAGGTGAATTTATTCATTTAAAATATAAAAGCTGTTTTGATTGTAACATATGGAACATATAAAAATGCAAGTTTTGATAATAAGCAACTCTTTGGTATATTTATCACTTATCTTTTTCTCTCCTTTTTAAAGGGAGGTATTCTTTATTTTTGTTTCTGTGTGTAAAGATAAGCAATATTGTTTATGCTTGAACACATTAGATCAGTATATACTTCCAATTCCAATATTTTAAAATAGCTATTTTGTGAAATAGTTTTATTCCAGGCCGACATTAACATTCATCTATGTATTTCTTTTTCTTTTTTAAAGAATGCAAATTATATCATTTTTTACTTTTCATGTGAAGAAGGGCTACAATGAAAGCAAGGTCTAGCAAAACCTAAAATCTCCCCTCTAATATTATGTTACCAGAAAGTTCAAATCTCAATGTTTCCTTCAGTCTTATAATGAATTTGAAGATCCTTTATAGAGGGTGGCCATAAAGTTTGTGTGTAATTTAAAATACTGCACAATTTAAAATTGCACACAGACTTTATCCTCACCCTGTATAAGCAACAAAACTTATACTACCCATTGGCTTTGTTTTAGTAACAATGTTCACTGTTAAAAAGTAAAGAGTCTTCTGATAACTTTAGTTTTTCTACTCATGATATCTATTTGAAGTTTAAAGTTTCCTTTAAAATCCATTATTTCCTCTTTCCTGATATTTTAGTTCAATTTCTCTACCTGTATTTTAAATTCTATTTTCTCTAATCTTCTTCAATTGGTATAATAGATATTTATTGAGCTCTAATTCAGTAAAACACTTACAGTAGCATTATATAAACCTAACTAACCTCCCTACATTTTGTAGACAAAGATCTGATCTTTAAGAAGTTAAGTAGCTAGTTGGGCATGTGGCGGGCGCCTGTAGTCCCAGCTACTCGGGAGGCTGAGGCAAGAGAATCGCTTAAACCCAGGAGTTGGAGGTTGCTGTGAGCTGTGTGATGCCACAGCACTCTACCGGGGGTGATAAAGTGAGACTCTGTCTCTACAAAAAAAAAAAAAAAAAGAAGTTAAGTAGCATGTGCAAAGACTTACAACGACCCAAGACTGACATAAAGGCCTGAACTTCTATCCATGCTGCTAAACAATCAATTCTAGTTCATTATTTTCTCTCTTCATAAAATTCTTTCTCCCAACTTCTAGGCATATTTCAATGTCTCCTTCCTGAAACCAATTACAGAAATTTCCTTCCTACATCCCATTCCTCAAGCCCTTCTTTCCCTTGCTCCATAGATGTCTCTTAGATTCAGTCTTTTAAGTCTTCTATTTCTTCATTGATTTCTGCCTAGTTCTATTCCTTGTTGAAAGTAATGATGTGTTCAGATGGTATTGTTGAATTATCTTTGTTCTATTTCTGTTGTCCTTTGCTTCATGTCTTTTGGTGTCTATGTGTACATTTTAATAATAATTATTTTCTGTTATCATTAAAATTATCCTTCTTTTTGCCTACTTACAGTCCTTATTTTACAGTCTATTCTGATATTTCTATAACCATTTCAGCTCTTTTCTTACTACTTGTATGTTATATATTTTTCATTGTTAAATTTCAACCTAGCTGTGTCTTTGAATCTAAAGTGTGTATTTTGTAGGCAATGTATAGGCAGATCATTTTTTAAATTTGTATTATTTGATAAAAGCATTTAATCTATTTATATTTAATCTATTTACTACAAGATGAGATTCTTGTCTGTTGCTTTATCATGCTTCCTGCATGTCTTCCCCCCTCCTTTCTCTTTTTCTCTCTTCCTGCCCTCCTTATACAAACATGTATTTTCTAGTGGACATTTACAGTTATCTTGTTTCACATTCTATACAATTTTTGAATTTCTTTTTTAGTAATTGCCCTGAGATGACAGTATCATAATTTCAAATAATCTTCTTTGGGTTAATGCTAACTTAATTTCAGTAGCATACCAATGTGTACTCTCCATCTTCACACATTTAGCACTGACAACAGGGTTATTACTCTGTGTAGTTGTCTTTTACAATGGATTAGAGAAGAGTTATATACAAAAGTACATTTATATTATATTTCAGAATGCCTCCATTTTTACCATTGTTGTTGCTTTGTGTGAATTCCTTTGAGTAAATGTGAGTTGCTATTTAGCATCTAAAGGACTCACTTAAGTTACTTAGGTTTGCTAACAGTCTAAAGGATTCACTTAAGTTACCGCAGGTTTGCTAACAACAAGTATCTGTTTTTGTTTATCTTGGATCATACTAATTTCTTCATTTTTGAAGAAATATTAACTTAACCTCATATTATTTATATTTTGCCAGAGCCTTTCCACAGTATACTTCCATTTCTTGCTTCAAATCTTTGTAATTCTTATTGAACATTTTTTTTCAGATTAATATGAGGATACAAATTTTCAGTTTCATTGTTTTCATTTCTAAGGTAAAGTTCAAGTTGTAGTTGAGCCCTTCATCTAGGGGGGTGATGAACCCTTTAAGCATGCATGTTAGGTATGAAACTGTCAATCACTCTCTCTCCTCTCCCTGTCTTTTCTCCCTCTCATTAGATTATACTTGTGTTTTTCTTTTGTGTTGGCAGGTAATTGTTTATATATTACTAAATATTTTATTTACACATAATTACAAACTTATAAAACATAGTTTTGTTTATATAGTCAATTGTTCTTAAAAATTTAAAGTCTTGCATTTACTCACTTATATCTATAATTTCTGTCATTCCTTTACATTGTGTAAATTTGGTATCATTTTCTTCCAGTCTGAAGAACTTTTAAAAAAATTTCTGGACATTTTTCTAGGCAAAGAGTTCATGACTAAGACCTCAAAAAACAAACAAACAAACAAACAGACAAATGGGACTCAATTAAACTAAAAAGCTTCTGCATAGCAAAAAAAATCATCAAGAGAGTGAACAGACAACCTAGAGAATGCCAAAATCTTTGCACACTATACATCGCACAGCTAACTAATACTCAGAATTTTAAGGAACTGAAAAGCTCAACAACAACAACCCTCCCCAAATAATCTCATTAAAATGTGGGCAAAGAACATTAAAACAAGAAGACAGACAAATGGAAAATAAGCATATTAAAAAATGGTCAACACTATTAATTATCAGAGAAATGCAAATTAAAACCACAGTGAGATGTCATACCAGTCAGAATCACTCTTATGCTTGTTCAAAAGACAAAAAAAATAACAGAAGTTGGCGAGGTTGTGGAGAAAAAGGAATGTAAATGAGTACAATTTTTATGGAAAACAATATGGAGATTTCTCAAAAACTAAAAAGAGGGCTACCATTCATTCCAGGGTCCCACTACTCTTTACCCAAAGGAAAAAAAATTGTTATAACAAAATGATACTTGCACTCCTATGCTTATCAGAGCACTAGTCACAATAGCAAAGATGTAGAATCAATTTAAGCATCCATGAATGAATGATGGGGAAAAAAAATGATGTGGGTAGTGTGTATACATACATGAAAGAATTCTATTTATCCATAAAAAATAATAAAGTCATGTGTTTTGGAGGAACATGCATGAAACTGGAAACCATTATCTGAAATGAAACAACGCATAAATAGAAAAACAAATACTGTGTATTCTCTTTTTTAAGAGGGAGCTAAATTACATGTACACATGGACATAGAGTGTGGAATGATAGATAATGTATAACTCAGAAGAACAGAGGATGGGAAGGGGGTGAATGATGAGAAATTACTACTTAATGGGTACAGTGGACATTATTCAGGTGATGGATACCCCAAAAGCTCTGAATTCACTGCTATGCAATATATCCATGCAACAAAATTACTCTTGCACCACCTACATTTATAGGGGGTGCAAGAGTAAAATCAAAATTTTTTCTTATATTAGAAAGTGCTGTCAGTGATGAAGTCTAAAAAATTTTGTTTTATGAAAATATGCTTATTTTGCCTTCCCTTAAAAATAATTTTTATTGTGGAAAACACACATGATATTTACCAACCATTTTTAAGTGTACAATTCAGTGGCATCAAGTGCATTCGTATTGTTGTGCAACCATCATTATCGATCTGTCCACACAACTCTTTTCATCTTAGAGAAGTGAAAGTTCATATCTATTAAACAGTAACTGATTCTATCTCAGCCCCTCAACCACTACTTTCTGTCTGTATGATTTTGACTACTCTGCGTACTTCAGATACATGGAATCATGCAGTAGTTGTTTTGTTGTGTGTGTTGTGACTGCTTATTTCACTTAGCACAGTGTCTTTGGGTTCATCTGTGGTTCAGCATATCTCAGAATATCCTTTCTTTTTAAGGATGACTGGTAAGGCTGAACATGGTTCTGCCATTTTGCTATTTGTCCTTTACTTCTTGCATAACTTTCTTCTTTGGACCTAAAAGAGATGCTTTAGCATTTTATGCATCTGTCCTTTGTATTTAAAGAATATTTTTGGTAGATAGAGGATTCTAGGTTGATAAATCCTTCCTTTGCTCCTGGTACTATAAACATGGTTTCTATCTTTCTGACTTGCATTATGTCTGATGCAAGTCAATACTAATTTGTTTCTCTCTACGTAATATAAATTTTTTCTTTGGCAGATTTTAAGATTTTTTTTTTTACCAATTTTAGACAATTTGTTTATTATGTAATTTGGGTGGCTTTCTTTGTGTTTATTTTGCTTGTGGTTCATTGAGGTTCTTGGATGTAGGGGTCAATATTTTCCAACAAATCTGGAAAAATCTTGTCAATTATTCCTTCAAATATTTTTTTCTGGCCCTTTACTGTCTTTCTTGGACTCTTTTGATACTAATAATAAACTTCTCATTGTTGTCCAACAGATTACTGTGACTGGTTCATTTTTTCACAGCCCCTTTCCTTTCCTTGCTTCAATTTGGAAACTTTTATCTGACTTTTCTTCAAGGTTACTGATCTTTCCCTTTATAGCCTTTGTCTAATAATTTTATTGTCTCCCCCTTTTGGGGTCTATTTCTAATTGAACAAATTCTATTTTCATTTGTTCCTATGAACCACAGTCTAGAAAGTGCCCCCAAGAAGAAGAGCGAGGTGATTGTGTGGCTTGCTTAATTTCCCCCTTACTCTCAGGGATTATATTTCTCTACTATATTTATTCATCAATCCTATAAACAGTTGTTTCACTTATTTTGATCACTTTCCTATTTATTTAGGAAGGGATGACTGGTCTAGTTCACTGTAACTGGTAGTGCAAATCCTGTTTCTCTTTTCTTATGAAAACAGAAGCCAAAGGATAGTTGAGTGGAGTTAAGCTTTTATTTCATGTGGGCAACTAGTAACATATGATACCTCATCATTTGCCATCTGTGTTTGAATTTTGCTAGAGTCTCTATCATTTATTTCCCTTTGTGTTTCTTTTAGATTATTATATCTCTTTTCCATTGATCCAAGGCTTCACTTTTCCTTCTTTGGACAATTTTTGTCTACTCATTTTAACAAGATGTAATTTCAATTTCACTCGCAAATTGCCCAGGGTTGGCCATAATAATTTCAGGTCTTGGTGATTGCTTTTCCTCATCCTGACAATTGTTCCAACAGATCCCCAAGAATACTGGACTTGGGTTCATAAAGCTGAAACCTGCATCCTGGCATTACCCAATCTCTGTGACCACATGGGAGATTTGTATAACTTCTCTGAATTTATATGCAGAATCAATATGAGAAGACATTTTTTTCTTATCTTACAGATTTGCCAAAAGCAAAGTACAAATATGAAGTTCAGAGCATGTTTGCACAATACTAACTCACATAACAAGGTCCCAAATAATTTTGTTTCTGTCATTTGTGCTTTTTCTTTAGAAAATTATTTCATGACATATCATACATAACTTACTGTTTCTTGCCCCATAAATTTAATTTTCAAAATTGGGCAGATGATATTGAGAAAGATGCCACCCCTCTGTGAGTCATTTAGATCTCAAAGTGTATTTCACTTTCTTGGCAGCAGATTCCCAGACGCACCCTAAGCTTGCTCAGTGGGTGGGCTTTAAAGAGCATGAAGGTTCTTCATTTTGGGACCTCTGATTTTTAGTGGTCTGATTCCAAATATTTTCTTTCTTTCTTTTTTTTTTTAATTAAATCATAGCTGTGTACATTAATGCAATCATGGGGTACAATGTGCTGGTTTCATATACAATCTGAAATATTTTCATCAAACTGGTTAACATAGCATTCATGGCATTTACTTAGTTACTGTGTTAAGACCTTTATATTCTGCATTCAGCAAGTTTCACCTGTACCCTTC
>CAUYON010064657.1:0-67042 GCA_963573935.1 Arctocebus calabarensis | reverse complement strand
ATGTGTGTTCCTCGACCTTGTCTCTTGGCTCAGCTCCAAACCGTTGGCTTTCTCGCCAAATTTCTGTCCTTTAACTCTCCTTCTGGACAGGAGCGTCTGCAGAAAGCTGGCTACAGACCGCCATCTTGGCTCCTCCCCCAGGAGTCAAACTTTTTGCAGGAAGGCTAGTTATTAGATACTTTTGATAATGAGATTTTCTCCTGGGAGATGGTATGTTTAAATCACATTCTGTTTTGCATTTTTAGTCAGGTACTCAGTTTTTTTTATACATATAAACATTTAAAGGATATGAGTACACTCTCCCATAAAGTGGTTGAATATCTTTTATATGGCTAGAAATCACCTGAAATTATTTTATTTTTTCAGTGGCTAAAATAAGACTTTGTAATGGTCTTCATAAATAACAACAACAAAAAAAATGATTACATAGAGTGAGTCTCTTTTAGAAATACATGATGCAGCCTGAATTGGCAACATATATTTTTCCCTTTTATACTGGGTAGGACCCATTTTACACTCTCACACATCTCTTGTAATATCTCTGATTCCCCAAAGAGATGACTCCCTAAGCAGTGTTTTATAAATAATGATATATTGCTAACTGGTACTTTAATAGATTCTCAGTAATCAGTTATGGAAGAAAGAGAGACAGGAAAAAACAAAAGAAGTAAAGAAGAAGAAACAAAGAAGGGTAAGAAAAGCCAAAAAGAGAAAGAGAGAGAGACTATGAGCCACAATTAAAACATAAAGAACAGGCCAGGTGCAGTGGGTCACACCTGTAATCCTAGCACGCTGGGAGGTCGAAGTGGGTGGATTGTTTGAGTTCATGAGTTCGAGACCAGCCTGAGCAAAAGTGAGACTCTGCATCTATCAAAAAATAGAAAAACTGAGGCAAAAGGCTCACTTGAGCCCAAAAGTTGGAGGTTGCTGTGAGCTATGACGCCATGGCACTCTACTCCAGGTAACAGCTTGAGACTCTGTCTCAAAAAAAAATTAAAAATGAAAAATAAAGCATAAAGAATAAATGAGTGAAACACCAAAAGAACAAAAGAAAATGAATCAAGAAAATCTGAATGGATGAAAAATGAATAAGTCAAAATAAAAGAATGAGTGACTGTCTTAAAATCAATGGAAAAATAATGAATAAAGGAAATATATTTAATATATGGCCTTCCCTGACCCTCTCCCACCCAGACCTGATCACCACTGCGTGTTTGCTTTGACCTGTTGTTGCCATGGTTGCCAAAATAAATCACCACAACTAGGGCAGCTTAAAACGAGGGAAATTCATCAACTCACAGGTTTGGAAGCCTGATGTGCAAAATCAAGGTGTTGGCAGCGTGGCATTCCCTCCTGAGGCCCAGGGAAGAATCTGGTCCTTCCCTTTCCGGCTCATAGTGTCTGTCAGCATTCCTTGGCTAGTGGCTGCATCTCTCTGTTCTGTCTTCATCTCTCTGTTCTGTCTTCTCTTTGCTTAAGGAGCCTTGTAAAGCATTTAGGATCCACCCAGATAATCCTGGATTATCTTCTTATCTCAAAACCCTTAAGTTAATCACATCTGCAAAGATAAATTTTCCTAAATAGGATAGCATTCCCAGGGATTTGATGTGGATATACTTAAAAAAGGGAAGGGGTACGTTCTCAACATACCACAGCAGCACCACACTAATGAACCCATCATTGTCACACTTTGTGTTTGCTGCTTGTCTGATTAGTTGCAACCCCACGTTGATCTTATTTACCTTTGACCCCCCCCAAATTGAAATAGAGCTGTTCAAATCTCTTCAGAAGGTCAAGTAGCCAAAGTATTTATTTAGCGGATCCCCAAAACCTGGCCCTGCGTGGTCCATTTCCATCCATGCCCCCAGGACACAACCAGCATCTGCTCTTCCAGCGAATTTTTCCCAGGTGGAAGGTGAAAGGTTTCCTTGTGTAGTTCAGGACAATTCTGACCCTGTAGATGATCTCTCCAGAACAGTGAGTCAAAGCAAGGAAGGGTCTGAATTTCTAACTAGTTGACATCACCTACCTGTTCTTCTGTGATACTTGCTCAAAGGAGTCTATATCACCCCCGGAGGCTCACAACTATAATCCTACACTCTGGGAGGCTGAGGCCCATGGATTGCTTGAGCTCAGGAGTTTGAGATGAGTCTGAGCAAGAACAAGGCCCTGTTTCTCCTAGAAGTAGAAAAAAAATTAACTGGGCATTGTAGCAGGCACCTGTAGTCCCAGCTACTTGGGAGGCTGAGACAAGAGGATTGAGCTCAAGAGTTTGAGGTTGTTTTGAGCTATGGTGTTACCACAACACTCAACCCAGGGCAACAGAGTGAGACTCTGTCTCAAAAAAAAAAAAAATTTATTATACAGCAAGAGCGTTGAAAACGTCCCTTCTGCTTCCCCATAGAGTCCAGTTGTGACCTCCTCATTCTCCCTTGGTTTTGAGAAAAGGAAGGGATCCTTCAGTGTTATTTCTCTGCTTGGCCACTGCTGGTCTCACCCAGGACATCTCAGTACCCTCACTTTCTCAAAATCTACCGTGTCTCTAACCTCAACCCATGATGTCCTTGCCAGCAGACAAAATCCAAATTCCTGCCACTCTCCTTGACGACTCTTAGGAAAACACACAGCTAATTTTAGCTTTATGCTCAATTGTTTATCCCAAGTGGCTTTTCCTCTTTCCCACACCTCAATGAAAAGACTTGTCTTTATTTGTTGAGGTCACCACTTGCAGGCATCCTGACTCAGCGACATCTTTAAAAAGTCTCCCCCATAGTTGAAAGGGTCAGAGGAACGTACGCCTGTGATTTAGGGCATAGAGTCAGGTCTTCTCAATGTTCTTACTCTAGAAAACACAGACACCCACCACTTGTATCTTGTGGAACCTGTAGATTTCAGTTATGTAAGACCGCAGGATAGCATAGCGGTTCAGTATGCAGTCCCAGAAGTCGCTCAGAACTGGATTTGCATCTCTGCTCCACCAGTAACTAGTCTGAGTGATGTTAAACACATTTTTAAAACTTCTTCAGGTCTCATGTTCCTCTTCTATTATATAGAAAAGTACCCACTAATAGGGTTGCTGTGACTTTTAAATAAAAACATGCATGCAGCTGGGTGTAGTGGCTCATGCCTGTAATCCTAGCACTCTGAGAGACTAAAGCAGGTGGATCACCTGAGCTCAGACATTTGAGACCAGCCTGAGCAAGAGAGAGACTTCGTCTCTAAAAATAGCCAGGCACTGTGTCCCAGCTACTCAGTAGGCTGAGGCAAGAGTATCGCATGAGCCCAAGAGTTGGAGGTTGCTGAGAGCTGTGATGCCAGCTCAACCGGGGTCAAAAAAGTGAGACTGTGTCTCAAATAAATAAATAAATGCAAAACCAAGAGGAAGTTCTCTAATATATTCGGGGTGCATGAGATGTGTTGGTTCTCTCTGCTGTCTACAGACAAGGGGACGAAGGCAGTTAATGGTCCGTTTTCCTGGGACTCACACAGAACAACGCTGGGGGCCACAGCCAAGCCTGGAGTTGGCTTCTGAGTGGGTTACTTGTTCACTACCCAGGAATTGGAGAATAAGCTCTCCAGTAAGCGCCAAGAGACACCAAGCGATCCATAGTCTTAAAAACATTCAATTATTTGCAGCTTGTTAAAAGACTCTCTTAGAGAGTGGGATTGCCTGCAAGAAAGGGAGACAGGCGTCTTCTTTCTTTTCGGTGTGTCTTCTGGTTGTTTAAAACAGAGATCCACTCTGCCACTCGCAGGAACGTGGAGAGGAGCTTGGTGAGAGACTCCTTGAGAGAGCTGGGCATGGGTCCTCAGGTATTTGGGTGTGGGGGTGAACTGAGAGAGAGAGAGAGAGGGAGAAATTCAGGTACCTGGAGATGTCAAAGGCAGAATGTTTACTGGAGTTGAGTCGGAAAGGCATTTAAGAAGGAATTGAGGGGCAGTGGGCCTTAGACGAGAGTTAAACTCCTATCCTGATTCTCCAAAGTCTTTGGAGAAAGAGGACCCTAGAGATTCCCAGAGAACCACAGGAAGATTTGTAGAAATGAGAGAAGGCCAGGGCAGAAGTGTGGGCTGCTAGGTACGTAGGTAAGGAGCAAAGGAGAAACAGCCACTCCTCTCCGTGAGAGGTCTCCAGCACAGAGACTAAAAGGGAGCCCTGCCAAAAACGAAGGCCACGTCCATGTCTTCCCAAACCACCCGCCCTGGAAATGTCTGTTTCAACAGAGGGCCCTTGCTCCAAAGGAAGCTGATGAACCAGACCCAATTCAGAGATATTCCCCACTGCCACCACCTCCACGCCAGCAGTCACAGAGATGGCATCCTGTCCCACCATCGCCTCTTCCCCAGATCACAGATAGTCCCTGCTTGGATCTGGGTTTTTCAAAGGTTAGACCTGTGAATGGAGCTCTGGGACTAAAAAAAAAAAAACTAGATCTTCAGCAATCAATTAGCATCTGATGACGCCAACACTCTCAGAGCTGAACAAGAGGTGAGGTGCACGGGGACACGGCGTCTTCTTGTCTCCATCCTTGAGAGCCCTAATCTTAAAACTTTCTTTAGTTCTCATCCAGACGAGATCAACTACCCTCGAACTGCTAATAACTGGGGCGAGGGCACTGGTTAGGAAACCCCGACGAGAAAGATAATACAAGAACAGTTTTATTGACGATAAAGATGGGGATGGCCTGCCAAGAAGGCCGGGTGGTGTCGGCCATGAGAGCCATAGACATAAGAACGCTCTCCAAAGCACATTGCTCCACGTTCCCCCATGGGGCTAATGTCTGCAAAGTGGCACTGGCCTTTTATGAATTGTATTAATTACACTCTTAAGCCCCATGCAAATTGCAAAGTCATTTTTTTTTTCCAATTGAGTTAATGAAGCCGGTTTAACACAGGCACACTGTCTTTCAGCGGAAAGTGAGCCCAGCCGACATTGTCTGCAGACAGCAGAGACGTGGCAGACGGCCTTCCTGGGTTATGACTGCAACCTTTCTGGGACGCCTGCCCTGCCAGGTCTCTTCTCTGTGAGTGTGATCCATTTTCCTTTGCCTGGGCCGGGAGTGCAGGGGACTGTCACACTTTCTGATGGTGTTTTATCCGTCCCTGGGGAGCTGCAAACTCATTCTCAAAGTTTCGGTGCCGAGAGAGGTTATGATCACTTGGAAACTTTCGCGGAGAAGTAAGAGTCTTCAGAAGTGGTTGGCCACTTCCTGATGGACCTGACCTTCTGGCAGCCTCAGCCTCCTTTCTGCAGGAACTCCCGGCAGAGAAAGCACCTCCCTCTCACCTCCCTGCTCTCCGCATGACACAGGGACCCCAGCTTTGCTTTCTACAGACCTTGCCTGTGGCAATTTTGCTTCCCTGGCATTTTCAGCACTTAGGAGGCCTTTGTGTGGCTGAGAAAATGATGTCTTCTCAGGCAGAGGGGTTGCAATCTGCTCTGGGAAGCCCTGCTTCCCCAGCACTGTGACCACCCCAGTCCCTACCTATCTACTGAAGTCTTGAGTAGCACGTAACCCACGCGCGTTTCTGGTGGCCTTTTCTGCAAAGACAAGTCACAGAAACGAATAGGTGAAGTTTGCTGGCGGCGTTTTACCATCTGTCTATCCTTCCTTTCCTGTCCTTGGGGCTCTAGTGGTGGAAAAAAATAATCCAATGACATCAATTCATATTAAAATAGAAAAGCAGTTTATAGTTAATGTGCCATTTCCCCGGCAATTTACCTTTTATTGGGAAACCTTCAGAATCATTCACATGTCTCAGCCCAAATAAAAGATTCAAAATGTTAGAATATTCCCACACAAGGGTCAGCCAGTGGGGGAATTGTATCTGGGAGGGCCTCTCAGGCCAGCTAGCCCTAGCCAGTCCTGATCAAAACAGGAACAAGCTTTACCTTGTCAGAAGGTGGGATCTGGAATAGGTCTGGGGTGCTCTTTGTGGCTGGTGACCCCACAGACTGCCGCGTCTTTCTCTCTCCCCTGCCTTCCACCATGTGGACCTGTCCTTGGTTTCATTGTCTGGTGCTTTGAGTCTCTGTTTGCATCTTTTGCTTTCCTTTGACCTTGAAACTTAGCCGTGTCCTCTCTCAAAAGGTAAAGCTCTACAGGCCTCTTGTGAGGGGACCCACTCTCTCCCCTCCAGAATCTAAGTTCTGACCCGCTAGGAAGGGCCTGCTTGCCTGCTGATGTGTACTTGTCCGGCTTTTCCAGAGGGCCTAGCCTGTATGTTGGCCATCTTCCTAGCCTCTTGTTCCGTGATCCAATATTTCCCTCTTCTGCATAGGCGTCAGGATGCCCCGATATGTTCAGCCCCTAGAAACTTTCCTTGACTTACATCAAATGAAGTTTCTCAGGCTGGATCTTCAAATCCTATTCGGTTGGCCTCTGTTGTAAATACTAGGGGACGTCCTGGTCATTATACAAAACATTTGTGATTCTTCTCCCCTTTCGTCCTTGCCACAATGTGGATGAGTTACATAGGACGGGTGCTGCTACTCCACACGAGAAATGGTCACAGATGAGCAAACCAGGGTTCAAAGTGACCGGGGTCACACAGCCAACCAGGGATGGAGCTGAGATGAGAACGTAGGTCTCCTGGCTTTTATCCCAATGCTCTTAACTTCAGCCAGCATTTGTCACGGTGCCAGGCTTCTCTCATCGTCCGTCAGAGTCCATTTTAATCTAGAGAGATGGTTCCCAAGGGAGCACAGCACACGGCATGCTGAACTCCTGGCTCCCTTGGCCCAGACATCTTACAATTTTATAAAACAGAACAAGTTCTTTGAGCTGCACGTGGAAGGTTGCACTTTCCGGAAAACGAAGGAAGTGCCATGTGGGAAGATAACTTAGATTTCAGACTTGGAAATAAGAAGAATCTTATGGTTTTACCTCCAGCAGAGAACCCACAGTGCCCCATGATTTTGCTTCCTGCTGAAATGTCCCACGTAGCCTGGGGCCCCGTGAGTGGTGACAGTCACCTGGCTACACAGTTCCCAGCCAAGCAGTCTGTAGGGAATCAGACAGAGCTACCGGAGCTGACCTAGCACCGCACAACTTTTGAATCCATGAAGTACATGACCTTGAGAGCTTGAGCAGCTGTGCAACAACTGGTGAGTAAATGCCTGAATGTTATGGAGACCAAAAAATTTTTTTCACTCTATCTCCATTCCAGGTCTCCAAATAAATGTGATTTATTTACTTACTTTATTTGGCTAAACTTTATCTTGTTTTACCCATCCAGTTTACTTCAGGAGTCAGCAAATGCTTTTCCTAAAGGATCAGTTGTAAATACTCAAGCATCTGAGGGCCATACAGGTGTATAAATGAAAGAGTGTGGCTGTGTTCTAATACAACTTCGTTTAAAAAAACTGATACTACAACAACTTTGGCCTGAAACCAACTTCATGTTTAGTATATAGATATTATTTATGTATTTTTCTTCCCCCCCACCAAAGTGGTAAGACAGAATTTATTTACAGAAAAGAACACAGAAAACTCTAAAGCTCCTGGTAGAGAGAGAGAATTCAAGTGGGAGAGAAAAGCTCTCTCCGTTTCTCTCCCGGTCTTTCCCCGTATCCCTCTTTAGGCTTTTAGTCTCGGGGTATATATAGGTATATGGGTTCTTTGGCCAGGAAACTATTTATGTATTTTTCATATTTACCATGTTATATCACTTACCAGTGGGGAGCATGCCTATAAACTTCAATCTATGCTTACTTAAAATCAATATCCCAATTATGAAAGTCTTATTAGAAATGAAAGTCTACCAACATCCAACAAGAAAACACTCTACAAAATTCAGAAATGAAATCTCTGTTGACTATTTCATTTCCAAAATCAACTGATTGCTTGAGTAAGAGTGTGGACAACCATTAAAGATGTAATTAATGGAAGCCAGTGAGGTGGCTCATGCCTGTAATCCTAGCACTCTGGGAGCTCAAGGTGGGTAAATTTCCTGAGCTCAGGAGTTCAAGACCAGCCTGAGCAAAAGGGAGATCCTGTCTGTAAAAAAAAAAAAGAAAGAAAAAAGAAAGAAAAGATATAATTAATGGAAACACTTTGCATTATACAAGAATATTAGAATCTCAGAAGCCTCTTCTTTGTAGGAAAAGTGAAGATGCTTTTTGTTCTCTGACAAAGGTAGATGCTTTATCTAAACAATTCAATAAAGACAACCGTGACAAAGAAACATGTGCAATTAACAGATTTTATTTAATTTGTCATAATGTAAATATTAGCTATGATTCGACCTATGTTATAAATATGTTTAAGTCATAAATTATCAATAAATCTGAATGTTATAAGAATGTTGCACACGTGCACACACACACACACACACACACATCTCCTCAGCTATTTATGAAACTAGGACAATACACGCTTGAGTAGGGTTGGAAAGGTAAGAACAATTCTCAGCACTTTCATCTTCCTGCCTCCTGACCTCTGTGTCATATCGCCTTCCCGAAGTGAGAGATGTTGTTAATGGGAATATGTCGCTCAGGTAAATGATGTCAGGAATGAAAAAAAGTTTCAGAACCTCTGCACTAAAGCAATTAGCTCCTGTCTGTTAGTGATAATGGGATGGCTTTCTGTGAGGATGGGTTTCTTGCAAAGGCTTAACTTTCAGAGAGCACATTCAGAGATAGATGGTCACCCCAAGTACCTCTGTACCTTGATCATGGACAAAGACACGTTATAACTACAAAAACACCAGGTCCAATCTCCCAAAGGCCCACTAATGTACAACATTAGTGAAAATAGCTAAATGAGTGAATGAAGACCAAAGGCCTGGTGAGTGCAAAGTTTTACTAGGCAGCCCTGAATGAACCACAAGCAAAATGAAACAGCCAAAAAGATGAAAGAACTTGGAGTAACACCTTTAACCAAGTCCCTGTGCCTTCCTTAAGGTCTTCATCACAGATGAAAACGAAAAAAACAAGAGTCCAGATTGTGGAAAAAAAAAAAAAGTTCGCTCCCTACTATGGAGATTAGCCAGTAGACCGTTCTTACCCCCCACAAATTTACTAAATCTATACATGGGGCCTGAAGTTAAGCTCTTCCCGAGACCAGATTCAATTTAAGCCCTAGTTCTATGCATTTAATTAACTATCTCTGTAAGAATTTAAAATACCAAAATGGATTGCATATGCTTGGCATTTTGCAGGCGTATAAATCGCATACTTTAAGCAGAGGGGGTATGTCTTGCTGATTTCACTAGTGGTAGTTCAGGCAAGTTCTTCATGCAAATGCGTGTCTTGATGCATGAGGAAAAGGACCCATCTCCCCAATTTCTGTAAAGGTTTTTAGCAGACCTCATTGAAATAAATGTACTGGAAACAGCAGAAGTAGGGGGAAAAAATGGCACAATGGCGATAACGTTTGCATAAAGAAACCATTAGGAAGGTGTACCAGTGAAACAATTGCGTGATGTTGCATAACAAATGCTCACTTCCCTTTAGTTATTTCAAAGATTTGGTTTATCTAGTCGGTTCTTGCATTTAAAGAGCATGGTGCTGAATGACTCTCCGTCCGGAAGATGCCAGCAGTTCTTGAAAAAGCATTCACAGAATGATTCAAAGCATAATAAAAGAGTAGAGCCCAATGTAATATTTATCCAGCCAGAATATTCAGACGAAAAAATTAAAAATCCAAACCCATTCTCTCCCCCCAGTTTATGCAATCACAGCTTAATACAGGACATGTTTTAAACGTAGGCTGTTAAAAAACAATGAGAGAAACCAGAAACAGTACCACAAAGTCCCTCAAATGCTTCCAAAACGCAGACCCCCTAGACGAGAAACTCAGTGGAACTTGTAGGCATTGCCTTTTTAATCCCTCTGGAGGGTGGGAGAGAAACGGTCTCCGCCCCACTGATGGTGAGTAGGGACTGGAAGCCCCCCCACCCAGAGGGTTTCTTTCAGTCCACTGCACAGGACTACTAAATGCAAATACCCATTCACCACTCAAAAAGTGCAGCCTCCCAAGTCATCAAAAATACAGATTAAAAAGAAAGCTATTTTTCTTGTCTATCCAATTAGCAACAAGTAGATGGCTCCTTGAACTGGTTTTGCTTCTACACTCACTGCCCTGCTATCTCACCTGCACTCAGCAGCTTGGCTCTTGATGGAACCCAAGACACTCTGAGTCTCTCCCTTGGTTCCAACGTTCCAGGGCATACCCCTCCACCAAGGACGAGGCCCTCTGTCATCTGCTGCTCACTGGCTCCAAGTACTACTCACTCTCTGCCCCTCCCATTCTGCCCCCACTAACCTCCTTGCCAGCTCTTGGCACCCTCCGGACCCCATGCTTTTTCTCCCACCTGCCTGGATTGCTATGTCCTTGGGTCTTCAGAAAGCTTCATTTCATTCTGTTCCAGCCCAGGTGTCATTTCCTATCTAAACCAGATAGAAAGTACCCTGTCCAAGATAGCCTCTTCCCCGAGCCTCTTCCTATATTTTATTCTCTGCATAGGTCTCAACCATGGCACAACACTATGTCATCTGTCCATTTATTTATTTTTCTTTATCTTTCCACAGGAACCTGAGCTCTTAGGACAAGAAATCCTTTTTCTTTTCTGCTGTGATTTGTGGCTGTATTTCTAGTGTCCAGAGCTGTACTCAGCACACAGTAAGCACTTGCTGGTGGCAGGAATTTAAATGGCCTGACCTAGTGGCACAAAGGCCGCTCTACATGTGTTCCCATTCAGGGATGGTGGGGAGAGACTTTGGTACAATCACAATGGGAAATGATCTGGCAATGTCGGCAAACACCTGTATAAAGTCTATGTCCTTTGACACAGTTTACCACTTGTAGAAATTTACACCAGAGAAATAATGAGAAATCTGGGCAAAGATGTACATATAATGACATGTATCGGAGCATTATTTTTAATGGCCAAAAAAAAAAGGAAATGATGGAAATAGTGATACTAATAACGACACAGAATAACTACCATTCTCATCTAATATCCCTGTACAAAATGAGGAATCGAGGTCTCGCTGCCTGGCCTGAGCCAGGCATCCCTGGTTGCAAACTGTGCCTGAATCGTAAAACAACGTGAGCTTTTTGTCTTTGAGGGAGGATAGAGTCAAGGCAAGGATCACAGTTGTTCCTTCAGATTTAAACAATCCCAGATTCCCTGGCTGGTGCAGGGGGAGCTTTATCCCTAAGCGTGTAGCCTGAGAACTTTTGCAAACATTTATCACTGACCTTTAATAGATCAGCATTAAGCAAACAAGCTCTTTCCTCTCCCACCCTCCCTTCTTCCCATTGTTGCTAGGGTCTACAGTTTCTTCTCGGATCCCTGAACTATTCTCCACGGAGTCTCATTCGTTTCCTGTCCGGGGAGCCTTGGCATCTGATCTGTAAGCCAGAGGCAGGCAGGAGCCAGCAGCCCTGTGTCTGTTTCTCCTCATTGTCTTTGGGAAGACCCCAGGGCTGTTCTGTTCCCCTCCTGCCCGAAGGCTGCTGTCAGGAGAACCAAAGGCTCTGGTAAGGGGCCATCTGGCCCTGCCACCAGACCTGTTGAAGAGTTGGCTCCCCTCCCGCTGCACCCTTCCAGGCCTCTGCTGTACAGGAGGAAACTCTCAGCGTCCGAGAGCAGCTTCAGCTCCACGTGGTCTGGATTCACTTTCTCAAACCGGTTCGATCTCTAATTCCCCATTTACTGTCCATGTGCTCATTTTAAGATTGTGCCCCATTGCCGTGTTTTCTCCTGCAACGTTTTAAATTGTTTTAATTGAAAGCTGATGCTACTTGCCTAATTAATCAAACTTCTGTCAGCCACACACACATCTACACCCTCTGAGCTGTGTGTGTGTGTGTGTGTTGAAGGGAAAATTCCTTTCACATGGTTCCTTGTCCCCAGAAATCTAAAAGTCCCTTTGTCTTGGGATTTGTCCCAGCAACCCTCTCTGCCCTTTTTTTTGGCCTATTCTTAGGGTAATTTGGAAAAAGAAAAAAGAAAAAAAAAGAGGTTCTACAGCGCTGCGTTTCACAGCAGCTACCAGGACCAGGACACACCAACGTGGTCCAGTTAGGAGAATGCAGAATGACCCAGCTGCGGACTTACCTAAAGTTAGGTGTGAATGTCCTTGTTCGGCTTCTTTTAGCAACTCTCGCTCAACAAGACTTTGTGGTTGGTGGGCAAGGCAACCTTAGTCAATAACCCTATCATTTCATATTTTATTGTACACATAATAGCAACAATATCTTAACCCAAAGAGCTTTTTTTTATATAGAGAGAGACAGAGTCTCACTCTGTCACCCTCGGTAGAGTGCCATAGCGTCACTCAGCTCACAGCAACCTCCAACTCCTGGGCTTAGGCGATTCTCTTGCCTCTGCCTCCCAAGTAGGTGGGACCACAGGCGCCACAACGCCCTGCTATTTTTTTGTTGCAGTTGCCTGGGGCCGGGTTTGAACCTGCCACCCTCGTTATATGGGGCTGGCGCTCTAACCCACTGAGCCACAGGGGCCGCCCCCAAAGAGCTATTCACATGGGAACTTCAAACCGAGACAGGAGGCAGATATTTTGTGTATTTTGACATCTCAGTTTGGTCTTCTCATCTTATTTGTTCTATACCATCTCCTGGACAACCCCTTCCCGAAAGCTTGGCTCTGACCTTGCCACCTGAACAGCGCATGTTCCCTGACCTGAAATCTCAAAGCTACTGGCTACTGTTCCACTCACCACAGGCATTTTTCTGGTTACATGCATGTTCAAGAGAACAATCTGGAAGATCCAGTGAGAACCTAAATGTGGCTTTAATTTCTACTAGGGAGAATCGAACATGAATTTCCTCCTTATTCTTTAATTTACATTGGGGTTTTCCTTTCCTAGTTGTTTTTCTCAAAGCAGGATAAATACCTACAAGCAGGCTAACTGTCAAGAGGCCAAAGCATGGGGCTTCCTTTTTGATATTGTTTTTATTGATGACCGGCCAGCTCACTCCATTCCCTGGCTCTGTCCCCGGCTGCAGTGCCCTCAATTATATTTTCAGAACTGTGTGCAACAGAGATCATTCCACCTTTTAAGATATTGACTAGAATTTCAAACAAAGGGGGATGTGTTTTGAAGGAGGAAGAATAGGGAAGTCAAAACGGCTTCTGTCTTTCTGATGGCGGCCAAGGGACTCTTTGGTGAGTTTGCACAACCTTCCTGGCTGGTGTTTTTGTCCTTGGTTTTATTTCACTGCCTCTGCTAAACAGAATCTTACTCCAAGAAATGGCACTCCCAGTTGTTAGAAATACACAATGCTGCATGTGAAACAGCGTGCAAAGGGTAGACTGTATCGAATATTCTACCGCATTAGAACCAGCTGACTCAGCTGGAAAAACATGCCATCCGCATGTGCCAATGCCACTAAATTAAGAAGGTTCCTCATTGGTTCACACAATCTCAGTGTGGTAGAATGAATGGAATGGCCAGAAGCCAAGGGGACTAGGTTTAATTTTAACTCTGCCATCGGCTGGTCTGTAGGTCATGAAGGGTGTCTTCAGCATTTCCCCAAGCCTTAGTTTCCTGATCAGTGGGAACATGCTAGGAAAATCTTCCACCATGGTACTGCTGTCAGGGGGATCAGATCAAAGGTCACCTGGGGAACACGAGTCTTAACTGTAAATGCAAGGATACGTCGGCAGTTAACCTCTGTAACAGGAAGTTGTTCAGTCTTAAGGGAACATTCCCCATTCTCAGCCTCCAAAAAGGAAAGCATCTCACGAGAGTCTCAATCCTGAAGGCAAAGAAAATAACATCACACACAAAATTGGGTGACTTTGAGAGGAGCTGTGTGGCCCTTCCAAACTTTAAAGGAAACTGTATATTTCCTGTATAGTCGTGTAAACTCTCTAGAGTCATCAAGAGGCCCAGCCTGAATCAAAGATTCAATCCCAGTACAGGCTATGTTTCTCAGCAATGCAACAGCTTTGAAAAGAGCCATCTCTCCCATAGGACAGAGCCTCCGTAGATTGGGCAACAAAAGGCTAGCCCGTTTCTGGTGAGGAAAGAAGCATATGTGATTTAGGGTAGCGTGGACCATGATTCACTTGGTGCACCAGCTTCTGGCAAAATAGTATTAGCTCTACTAACTACTAGCTAAGCATTTTGCAACTAAACTTCAGAGGCCTATAAAACCAGCTGCTACCCTGAGGAATTAGCTCCACACACAAGGCAAAGTGGACTCATCCAAAACTCTTGCCGAATCCATACCTTAGAGATTCATGGTAGCAGTTTCTTCAATTTTAAAACAAAGCACCAGTTTTCTGTAGTTTGAGCCCTTTTATGTGTTCTTGTTACTGAATGTTCCTTTGAAACCAAAGGTATTGATATATTCTACCCTGCAGGGAAATCAATAAAAACTTTAATCACAAAATTAAATAAAAACCAAAGCTACTGACATTACACGGTAATACTCACTGAAGCAACAACTTGAAGTTTTATGGTTCTCCTGCGGCCGGCCTTATTATTTGTAGGAAAATCAATATCATCTTAAGAGTGATTTGGGGGGATGCATCTTGTCATCATAGAAAACAAGTTCTTGGTGGACTTGACTAAAGCAGTAAGAATGAGGCATCAAAACGTGCTTGTCTCCCCTCCCATCCCCCCTCCTGAAAGTGGTTATTCCTTTGGCAGCAGAAAAAAAAATACAAGTCGGGGTGGCCACAAGTAACATCTCCAACTGCATCTCAAACCATGTCATCTTCCAAGGCACAGGGCCACCTCCTACAAACACTCTGCTGCTCTTGTCAGTGGGTCACAGGCCTTTCCTGGAATGATGAAAAGCTTGGGGTAGTGCATGAGTTAAAATGTCCCCAGAAATGCAACACACGCTTCATAGAACATACAGTAATGGCAGCCATTTATCTTATGACCTTAGTGATGTCTGGTAACAAAGGTCCTATTTCACATTGTCGGGGGGGGGGGGGGGGAGGGCGGGGGAGGAAGAAGCTTTTTCAAGTAATTTTCTAGTCCCAGGATTATAGAAGTGGATATAACCTTAAGAGGCATTAAGTCCAAGCTCTTTGTAATGCAGGGAGACTTGGATAGAATGCCTAAAGGATGCAATTCCCCTTAACTGTCCTATTTCCTTTCTCATTATTTAGTGGCAATGTATTTCCAGAAACATGTTCGTATACAAACTTTTATCTTCATGAGCCATGCGTTTTCGAGTTCTAATGAATTATTAGGCTGAAAGCTTGTTCTTCTCTCCTGTAATAGTGTCTGTGTGGTAAGCCACAGAGTGTAAAGTGAAACCATTGGCAGCCTGAACTGTCAAGGGCTTCCCAGACAGTGATGTGGTAACGCACTCTCAATGAACTTCAAGAGAACCTTGAGTTGTTGCAAGAGTTTATTAGGGTCTAACTCAATATATTTGGGGGCCTTGTGCTGTTGTGTTAAACCTTCAAAGATAGCTTTTTTTTTTTTTCCAGGACTCAAGAATGTTCACTCAGAATACAAAACAGAACTGGAGAAGGGGGCCCCATTAATGCATGTCAGGAGCCCAGTTGCATTAGGAGTGGAGGTTTTGAAAGTTGGGAAATGAAATCAAAAGACTTTACAAGGGTGAGACCCTTACTAAACCCAGTCAAGGTCAGGCTTCAAAGGCCTGGAGAGTTATCAACTTTGAATCCACAGAGCAGGGGTTAGAACCCAGCTACTACCATGAGAACTACGGTAGAAGCTCTGTGAGTTGACCACCCAGGGGACTGTAACAAACTGGTCAACACATGGAGGTGGTCAACATAAGGAACTAGGCCTCCTGTACTGATATGTACATGGGGTGCATGTCCAGTCTATGAAAATTAGGCCAGATTAAGGAGGTGGTCAATGTAGGCAGATGGTCAACTATGGAGGGTCTACTGCAAAGAGCTTAAACCTCTAGATGACACCATTCTCAGGAAGCAAAGAAGTCTTCACATAAGGTGATGGTCAGTGAGGGCTCACGGTCTCTACCTTCTGTTACAGGGATTGCTGGTCAGTGAGCCAGCTCTAGGGATCTACCGGTACAAGGTGGGTAGATACAAGGTACAGGACACTTCTTTCTTTGCCAATAAGAGCAAATGAAAGAAGGAGTCAATTTGGCACTTACAGGCTTCTGTGTCAGGCTCTTAGGACATCAGTATTTCTGTTCTTATGTTCTCTTTCTGAGGAAGTCCATGATTAAATAGCTAAGGGCCTCTTCAGGGTAATTTTCTAAAAGCATTCTGTTCCACTGCAAAGTTCCTTCTGCTTCATCAACACTGACTTTAACACCCCCACATGCGTAGTGCACATTGTTTTCATTTATTCGTTTTTAGAGATAAGGTCTTGTTATATTGCCCAGGCTGGTCTCAAACTCCTAAGCTCAAGCCATCTTCCTGCCTTGTCCTCCTGAATAGCTGGAACTATAAGCATGAGCCAGCACATCTGACTTCCAATCTTCTTCATCTTTGTGATCAAGTGTCTTCTAGCAAGCTTTCTTAGTGGCCTTTGCCCCAACTTCCCGGTTCCACACTCCCTCTGGCTTAAGTGTTCCTTTCATAAGCTAAATAGAAACAAATAAACAACAATAATTGCTTTACGTATCTCTATCACTGAGCCTAGCAAATAATCATACTATGCAGTTGGCACCGTATGAAATTGCCAAGAGTAACCATTTCTGGCAGCAAAAAAAAATGGCGATTTCATAAAATTCAACAAATAATTATCTGTTTCTGGGCCTATTAACCTCAGCCAGATCCTGAGTAAGAATTACGTTTTATTTTCTGTTTATATAATTATATTTTTAAAAATGTCTTGACAGCTCATTGGTTCTCAATTACCAATGAACCTCATTGGTTCTCAATTACGAATGAATGAATGAATGAATGTACAGCCTGAGTGTCAGGACTGAGCCATCTTTCCAGAGAAGCCTACTGAGGCTGAGTGTTCAGCAATAAAGAAGGAATTTGACCTAGAAACAACCCCTCTACTGGACAGAACTATAAACAGGACACATGTCTCTGGATAATCTATTTCTTCAATAAAAACGTGACCACACTGGCGGATAAACATACTGTTTTATGCCCCAGTTGAATGGTTTTTCTCTCAGGTTAGAATTTCCTCCAAAATCTCACAGGATGGGAGCCAGGCCTTGTGTCTTGCTCGTTCATCTGGTATATTTACACCTGGTCTACTGACAACAAAGGCCAAGGAATTTTGGCTGAAGACACTGGCTTTAAACATTTCTGCACAGTGTCATACAGGGTAAATCTGGTTCCCGGACTGATGCTGACACCAGTGCAATGCTTATTTCCTCGCCTAAGTATTCACCATATTGAACTCACAACCCTGGTGTGTCTCTTGCGGCACCTGATCCAGGGAACCGTGTCTAATTTGCTATTTGTGATGAAGCCGCCTTAATCACCAGCTTGCAAAATTTCTGAGGAATCTTGCAGAAATGTCTTTGAGCCAAGAGATATTCTTCATGATTACGTTCAGACTTTTCCAGAATCAGATGAAGAGACTCTTAACTGAATGTATGATAATTTCTAGCACAATTTTTCCACTTTACGATGAACAAAGTGACAAAACCTAAAAATTGAGGCCAGCCATCTTTAAAGATGGAGAGAGATAAGAGGCATCTACCAAAAAAGTCCAAAAAATTATTTTGCCTAAAAATGATGTTCAATTCTATATGTGTGTGTGTATATATATACACATACATATAGTAGAACCTCCATAGCTGACCACCTCCCTGCATTGACCACCTCCCTAAGTTGACCTAATTTTCATAGACTGAACATGTACCACACTTATGTATCAGTACAGTAGGCCTAGTTCCCTATGTTGACCACCTCCATGCTGACCAGTTTGGTACAGTCCCTTGAGTGGTCAACTTACAGAAGTTCTACTTTATATACTGAATTTAACAACTCTTCATGACTCTAGAAAGTAAAATTAGTACGTTTGTTTTCCCTTCTGGTTGTAACTATCTTAAAATTCCTTTTTGGTGGGGATGGTGTGGGTAGGTTAAAAGTCCAGCAACTTTGGAAGAATGAGTAAAGTTGAATATCATTCTTAAAGTTTATGAACAGTTGTTGTGATCTGGCATCTTTACCTTATCAGTAATAAGATCTAAAGTTCAAGAGTCAGGCCCTGTCCACAAGAAAGGCCAGAGAACTCGGGTAGTTTGCAGAGAGATTGTGCTTGATTTTTGTTCCTAAGGCTCGTGGGCATAACCATTTCAGACTGAGTTTCAGTATTCATAGCACTGTGGCTCACAATGCCAAAGAGAAAATAATTGGAGAGCTAGAGCTCCATATGTTAGCATGGCCATATTTTACATCCCAACAGTCGGTTTGTACTTGGAATTGTCATCTTCAGCACCTTCAAATGGGGAATCAAATACCAGCTCATCTGTTCACTGGTGATGAGAGCTGCAGATGGGTTGGGTAATAAACTAGGAAGCCCACTTTCAAGTTTGAAGTGCATGGCAGAATTCTGCTTAGGGATGATGGAGTTTTATTACCTGATTCAGGCAGGATCTGGAATAACAGGTGGTAAGATCTGCCCTAATGTGTGGTTGAACTCAAATAATGTTATTCTTACGTTTGGATTTAGGCAATATTGCACAACAGCTAACTCCTGGCTTCTCGTTTGTCAACCTCAGGATATCCTGAACTTTGATGACAATCAAAGGGGTATTTGGTACTGAGGCCCCATCCTTCTTTATTACAAGATTCTCTCGCAACAGGACCTGGCTGCTTTTCTTCTCCCAGGGGGTTGGTTTCAGGTCATTGGTGCCTTTGCTGCCCAAACATTTGGCACTGATGCAACGTCATTCTGAATCATACCCCAAAGTGTGTCCTCCAGCCATGTGCTAATATCCTAAAAAGGGATGTACAGTTGTCACTTGATGTCTATGAAGAATTAGTTCCAAGATGCCCCTGGACACCAAAATACATTTTGTATCGAGTCTCTGATATAAAATGACCTAGTATTCAAGTATCCTCTGTACATCCTCTAATGCTGCAGTCCCCAACCTCCGAGTTGGGGACCAGTATTGGTCCATGGACTGTTAGGAACTGGACCACACTGCAGGAGGTGAGCTACAGTCAGGTGAGCAAAGCTTCGTCTGTATTTACAGCTGCTCTGCATTGCTCACATCAGGGCCTGAGCTCCATCTCCTGTCGGATCAGCAGAGTATTAGATTCTCATAGCAGCAAGAACCCTACTGTAAATTGCACATGAGAGGGATCTAGAGGGCAAGCTCCTGATGAGAATCTAATGCCTGATGATCTGAGGTGGGAGATGTAAGACGCTGCAATCGTCTGAATCCCTCCTTCCCTAACTCCCATCCCTTCCATGGAAAAATTATCTTCCATGAAACTACTTCCTAGTACCAAAAATATTGGAGAGGGTTGGTCTCTCTTTTTTAGATTACTTATAAGACCATAATGTCTGAATACTGTGTAAATCATTGTCATACTGTATTTTTTATATTTGTATTGTTTAAATTATTAAATTGTTAGCATGTTTTTTTCTCACCCCCTCCACCCCCCATCAAGTTAGTTTCAATCCATGATTGGTCAAACCCACAGATGAGGTCTCTGCAGATATAGAGATCCAGTCGTATGTATGCCAGATCTCTCCCACTGCACAAAAAGTTTTGGGCTTTCTTGGGACAGTGTAATTCACCCCTTTCATGTCCCTGTGTTTCCCCTCTTTATTTGAGAATCTTATGAGCCTTCATTCAGTGTACACAGGTTCTGATCAGCAGGCTCAAAATCCCTTTCACCATTTCTCTCCTGAGGAACATCGGATATTTATGGATAGAAAATCCACCCTGAAGTGCCAAGTTCTCTGTTAAAAGCTGCCTTACCCTACACACATACTTAATAATCTCAGATCTCAGATCATCCAACAGAAATGGACCAAGGATAAAAATCAATAGCTCCATTGTATAGAAGAGGAAATGAAAAATAAAAACTGTAGCTACACAAACAGTGAATGATTTGTAAGAACCAATCAGTCACAGAAACGGTCCACCTAGGAAAGGAGGCAAGTGAAGAATCTCACATTCGCCTGACACATGATCTGGGTTGGCCGAAGGGCTCTTCCGAGATTGTCCAGTAACACCTGCGGTGGAAATAAAACAGGATTCTCATTTACCTGCTCTGAGGAACACTGGGATTATCTTAAACGATGTTCTATTCTTTTTTCTTTTTTTTAAGTGTAAAAATGACTAGTCAATAGGCAATTATGTTTTAAAACATCTAATTGGGTGTATTTTCATATGGCTTCTAGTAGATATATAACCTCAGGCTAAAATAATGTTTAAAAGTAAAGCTTTGAACAATGTATAAATGTTCAGTAGATCATATAAATGCATGGGTTTCTTTATGTGTTTGACTTCTCAGCATGCAGAATGTTATAGTTGCCAGACTACATTTCATGATATCCCAGAAATGCCTTACTGGGCTTGAATTTTAATTCTGGAAACTTTCCTTTTGGAAGTTGAGAGATTTATGCAGAAGTGAGGCACCTGCTTGATCACGGGTGATAAAGTATGCCCCATTAGAATGCACAGGTGTATAAAGGCAAGCTCTCAGGAATCTGAAGGACTCACCACAACTGGAAGAAGCCACTTCAGGGAAGATTGGCATGAGGCAGAGTAAGAGGTTTCAGCCCCAAAAGAACCAAAACTAAGAGGAGGTTAGATATTATTGAAGCCAACCCCCCAAGGAATGATAAAGCCGATGTTGGGTGTTGGAAACTCGGCTGGCCCTCCTCACGAGTAGGAAGTAGTAACAAGTTGTTCCACCTGCTTCCCTTTGTCTTCCCTGTCTCTCTGTCAACCTCTCTCCTTTCCCCAGGCTGGTTCCTGAGATCACCAGGCCACCTATACTCACATCTGCTCTCTCTTCAGCACTGGGAACAAAGGCATCAAGGTGCAGGCTTGCCTCTGTGTGCACCTCACTCAGAGCCCTGAGCTGCCCTGGGGTCAGTGGACCCATCTATGCTTATGAATTGGCCTCCCCTGAAAAATATTTCCACTTAAACAGGGCCTCCTCAAAAAAGCTATTTGCCTTGCCCTAATTGAGAGCAGTCATTAGAAATACCAAGTGCCGGCGACACCAGTGGGGAAATATTAGGGAGCAAGGTGGATGGATCTCTCTTTTTTTTTTGAGTCTCACTACGTTACCCTTGGCAGAGTGCTGTGGTGTCACAGCTCACAGCAACCTCAAACCCTTGGGCTCAAGCAATTCTCTTGCTTCAGCCTCCCAAGCTGGTACTACAGGTGCCCACCATAACGCCTAGCTATTTTTTGTTGCAGTTGTCATTGTTGGTTGGCTGGCCTGGGCAGGGTTCGAACCTGCCAACTTTGGTGTATGTGACTGGTGCCATAACCACTGTGCACTACATTATGTAAATATCTTTCTTTTCCCCTCTCTTACACTCTTAGGAGGACACACAAATGGGACCTGCTCTTATACTCTTAGGAGGTTGTTCTGATTCCTCAAGACACCAGGTCAATGTCAGTGTTATCACTAAGAGTTGGTCTTACTCCAAGCAGGCAAAAGTCTTTCTCACTCAGAATAACCCAAGAAGAACCATCTGAATTAGTGAAGGGTAAACAGTGGAACGTGCTTCTACTTTCAAATGTATACAATTTATAGTTCTAGATTTTGTTTTAAAGTCTAATAGAGGTCCTCCGGGAGCCTGTTTTAATGAACAGATAAGAATGATTTGTAATTCAGGCATTAATTGCTTATATGTAAATAGCTTCTGAAATGCATATGGGTCTGTTTGAAACCAGTTTATTCTCTTTAAACCTTGGCCTGCAATTTAATTTGCATTCATGATTTACTCCCAAACCCCTTATTTGGTAGATAACACCAAGGTTAATTTCAGCTAACCAATCTATAAATGAGGATCGAATTTCTGTAGTTTTCACCAGCCTTGCCGGTTTGGAATGCTGCGGTATGTGGAGTTTCATTATGAGTGATGCTCACTTTGAAGGAACATTTAAAATTTGCAATTTTGCTGTGCTTGCTTCATGATGCTAATTTTAGCCAAGGCTGTGGTGATAAAAATCTACATAAATAAACACATAAATAAATACAATCTACAAGGCTTCCTGGAATTACCACTTTCCTGAAACAATAGTTTCCAGAAATGATTCTAATTAGCAAGTGTTCCATTGACTCCAGTGGACAGTTTTATATAGATGGTTTCCATTTGCCGTAACTCGTTCACAACACGCATCTACTTTCATAAACACACACATACACATGGGTGTGTGCTTTTTGTTAACTTGTTGGCTTTTAGTCTTTACCATCCGCATTTCAAATTATCCAAAAACTAAACAATAAATGTGGACTCGGTGGGTTCCTGCTGACACTAGGCACATGTCCTGGTGGAAATAATACAGAGCTTGCTGTAAGAGATCTGATTGCTGATAAATCTGTAATCCTTTCTGTAACATTTCTGTACATTGACAAATAGGGATCCAAGATCCCAGAAATACACATAATGGAAATCCCAAAGGTAATGAAGGGGATATTTTGCAGGTGGGCCCCTCAGTCTTGGGAAAGAGTTGACTATCCGTGTGGCTCTTCCAAACAGCTGGAGAAATCCAACCCCAACGTCAATCAGATTCAAGGGAGTGGAGGTCAACTTTAACATCTGGCTAGCCCAACGGACTGCAGTCTGTCCTCACACTCTGCTCTTTCCTGCACGTGTTCACTCTTCAGGAAATATTTTATTTATTTCATTGTCTGCAAAACAATATGGCCTCTGGAGTATAAATGAGAGTTGGACCTCTTCTTCAAATTTGTCTTGATCGGCAAACAGTGCAGCAGAAAGCATTCCTTTCCCAGTGACAGAGAGATTAACAATGCTCACCTCTCTCTCTTTCTTTCTTTCTTTCTTTTTTTTTTTTTTTTTTTTTGGAGTTATAGCTTTTATTAAGTCTCCTATGGGCAAAAGATTAAGCCATGAACTTGTAGTGATTTTCTTTTACAGGGTGAAAGAATGACAGCATCATATCAATTAAGGTTGGCATATTATTCAGCCGAAGAAAAATGAAACTCAATCATTTTGTATGTTACAGCCTTAGGAAAGTTCTCCCGGCCAGAGTTATCCAAGGGGCTTGTGACAAGTGGCAGAGCCTCCGAAAGGGCCACACAACTGTGATTTCTGTTCATGGTTTCTCTTCTGCAGCAGAGTCAGGGGCTTCCCTGGGGAACTTGGAAACTGGCTGGGCTCCAGACATAGAAACTGTCTAGAGATGTAAATTGCTATTTGTTTTGGAGGAATATCCTAAAAATTGTTGGCGGATCATGTAAGGATTTTGGGTTTGGTTTTGTTTTGTTTTGTTTTTAATTTTGTTTTGGAACTTGCTTCCATGGAGCCAAACTCTGCTGGAGCTCACGTCAGAACAGGCTCTGTCTCATGGTTTCTAGCATTTCCTGGCCCTGGCCAGGCTGCAGCAATTTGAACAAAGCTTCTCGTGGTATTGCATCCTGTTTGGAGTCAGTTCCACTACGGAGCTAGGATCAACTTGAGACAATGGAGGACAGAAAAGAAAAATCATCGAAGAAAAGACAGGCCCAGCATCTCGAGCCCTGTTAAAAGAGTGTGAACACTTATTATTGTTATTTCTTTTTGAGGCAGGTCAGTGCAAAGGCAAGAATTCCATAACCAAAGCCATAACCCGAGTTTGAGACCTTTTTCTGTTGTAATCTAAGGTTAAATTTTTAGCACAGGTGTATTTGTCTCACCTGTGAAGGAGACCAGAACATGATATTTCTGAAAACCTTTCCAGCTTGCAGAGAGTGCATTTTGAGGGTCTATGAACATCATTCTGAAATGACCGAGGACTCGGATGGGATTATTTTTCTGACATGCTTCTTGACCTTAGGTCAAAGCTCTTAGCACACACGAGACTGCATGATTAGACATTTCCACAGTAACACCAAGATCAGTATTTTAAGCAGGTACCACGGGAATTAGCTATAAACATATTATCTCTTAGTTTGCCAACCCAAGAAAATATAGAGTGTTTGTCCTTTTCATAATGGGCAAATCTGCTTTGATTTTCCTTTTCAAATCTTCTCCTTCATTACATAAAAAAAGAAAAATACTTTGGGTCCCCCTTCTCGCCCTCCCTTGGGGCTTTCCTATCCAGGCTCTCTGGCTGTGCACTGGACAACTCAAGGGGGCTCCATTTACCCAGAAGACAATGGGATGGGGCCTTTTGGAGTTACGCGGACTGATGACCTTGACTGTCAATCACACTTTCCTGTTCCAATCATGATTCTCTAATCACTGGCCTTTCCTGACACAGGTCATGCACTTTCCTGCCTTGAAATCTTTGTCAGCAAGGTTCCCACTGCCTGAAATATCTCCGCTAGGGCCTTATCATTATCATCTATTTGTTTTTAGAATTCTTTTTGCCTATTTCCTCCAACACAATAAGATCCTCAAAGAGCAGGAACTCTGTCTGCATCATGCCTCGCAGCACAGGGAAATTTGGAAAGGCTGAGTCTTGCTGTTCTTTTTTCAGTTTATACTATCTGGAAATACAACTAATGAAGAGAGAAGGAGATTAAGATTTACATTTTACGTAACCAACAATTAAAAATGCCCTGTGGGAATCTCCATAAACAAACCTTATCTTCTCTTGCTTGGGAGCCCCACCCCCAGCCCAGCCATATACCTGCCCTTCATTGCCTAGAATGGTCAGAAAAATTCCCAGAGTGCAGTATAGCAACTTTCCATATTTCTTAATGCTTCATCTTTCTTCTATTATCCTACACATCCCTATTTTTAAGCGCATCACAATATACAAAAAGTGTGCAAAATAAGACTCATAGAACACTAAAATTTTGAAGAGTGGGACAGGACAGCATGCAGAGATAAAAGGCATAAGAGGCTATAGAACATTAGGAGACTCGTTACAGGCATGTAGCAGAGTGATGTGGTTCGTGACACAGACCCTGGAAACTGACCAGCCTGGCTTCCATCCAGCTCCAACACTTTAGAACTTCTTCTTGCCTTTGAGTCCTCAGGGCTAAAATGGAAACAACAGCATTGCTCTGAGATTAAACATATTAATACATAGTTAACACTTGTTATCAGAGCTAGTTACATTCTACATAGAAAGTGGCCAAGAACACTGAAATAGCAAATATACATTGCTCCTAGTAGAAACACAAGATTGTTTGCCATAAGTCTCTGGTCATGTCATTTTCATTGATGACCAATGCATAACCTTGTTTTAGGCGTGTTGCTATTTAAAGCCACCTTAGTCAACATGTATTATTGATTCATTAAAATTGAATGCACCACTGACAGCCCTGCAACTCGTGCCTGAATGAAGCTGATTCATTGATAAGCCTATCAGTTGATAAGGACCTATGTTCTCTGCACATCACATCACGGCCCCCGTGGGGTTAAGAACACTGGACATCCTTTCAGTGCTATGCTTAGGGGCCATTTTAAGTGGCAAAGCCACCAACCAAAAAGCATAAAAATGTGAAAAATACAACACTCAAATAGAAGGTGTTTAGTAGATGCGATTAATATCTACAATCGGTTGGCTTTAAGTAAAGGAGATTATCCTCAGTAATGGAGGTAGGTGGGCTTTGTTCCCTGCACAGGAGGGGAGGCTGAACCAATTAATCGAAGGCTCTAAAAGTAAACACTGAGCTTTCCTGAAGAAGGACCCTCAAGACTGCAGCATCAACTCCTGTCTGGATTTCTAGCCTGTCAGCTTGTTCTACAAATTTCAGACTTGCCAGTCTCCACAGTCACATGAGCCAGTTCCTTAAAATAAGTCTCACTCTGCACGCACACTCACAAACACAGAAAGAGAGAGAAGCATGCATGCACACATGTGCACACACACCCGGAGAAGTGTGCACGCACACATGCTTGGGCACACACAGAGAAGCATGCATGAATACATGTGCACACACACACACACACACACACACATCTACCTCCTTTGGCTCATTTTCTCTGGAGAACCCTGATACACTCGCTTTCAATTACTTCCTCTTTTGTGGTGACACAGTTGAGCGCGATGAACACCTGTCTGGGAATCAGGAAGTCCAGCTCTGCGTCTCATCTGTATTTCCTGCTCAGGCCTTTCATCAGCCACGTGCTCGAGCTGGGCATTCTCGGGGGGCCAATCTAGCTTCACGATCCCCCAGGCAGGAAAGGCGTCCCTTCTGCCTCCCTTGGTCCAGCTCTCCTCCTAGAGCCCTGCAGTGTGAGAGTTGGACAAAACTTTAGTGATCATATCACCCAAGCTCTTTATTTCTTCAAGTATAACTGTTAAAAACCCAAGCTCACGAGCGCCTTCTTCCTCCTAAAACCGGGCACAGAAGCTTGTAAGACTTGGTCAGCCTGTTGCCAGATCCCCTGAGCCCTTAGGAAGTCCTGCCAAGTGTGGCCTCAACAATAAAACACTTTGAGAAATTAGGGATGGGGGCAAAGGGGACGGGGAAGAGGGGATTCTTTGAAAGTCCTGAAATGCTAGCAGAAAATTGATCAAAGCGAGATGAGTTTCACCCATCTCTTCTAACGAGCTGCTAATATTGGAATGGCAGCTTTGTCAGGATAATTTGTCACACGTGTCCCTGTGTGGGCTGGAGCCCTTCAGAGTCATCATCTCAACCCGCTGCCATAGGCGACTTGTCTGAGACAAAGCTCTAAGACATAATGGAAAGGGGAATGTGGAGGAGGGGGTGGGCTGTGGTTAATGACCACTGACAAGTCATTCAGGCTCGCTGGCCAAGATCTGGTAACTTAAAGCACATCTAACTTCATTAAGCTTGTAGAGCCTGTTACTTTGATTATATTTGTGTTACTGTCACGATTGCAAAACCCACGGTCTCAAAGATGCCATCCAGAAAAAAAAAATCACATCCCCCAAAACAGTATGGTATCAACACTAGTTACCAGAACAGTAAAAAATGGTGAGAAGTGAGCCTCCTTGCTGAGATGGGCTGGGGGGGGTGTGATCCCTCAGCGCGTCCAGAGTTCCCTTGGGGAGAATGATCACTGGTGACCCCAAAGAGACCTGACTCCCAGCATCTGCTGTGGGGTGTGTGGCTCACACAGGGAGTCCATCCATCACTGGGGGACCCTAGAACTTTCTTAAGTGGCACTCAGGCCAGACCATCAATTGGCTAGCACAGTCATCACCATTGAGACTCACAAAGGTCCCATTCTTTCTCTCTGCTTTTAATACAAAAGCACCAACAGAACATCTGCTGTGGGAAGATCAGAGAACAAAAAGATGTACTGGAATCCATGGTGCTGTGGACATTGGGGGCAGAAATAATTTCCATGTCACAGGCCAGATTATAGAAGGTCTCATCTGGACAGACCCATTCAGTGCAGAGGAGAGAAATTATGATTTTCCCTTCTTTCTGCATCTTTAACAATGTACCAAATGATAAAGAAATTTTTATAAAGCTCTTTTACTAGCACAAGTACATGAACTTAATCATCAGACCTTCTACCTTGACAGCTCTGATGGCCCTTGCAGGAAAAAAACGTTCCAAAATTGCTTTGAAGGGTGGCCTAGGGGCTGGTGTTGGTGCCTCGCTTCCCAAGGGGTATACCTCGAAGGTGACCGTAGGGATATTTACCAATGAGGCATGTAGCACGTTTTCTAGGATGAGTTTGTGAACTTAATGGTTAGACCTCACGTCTATCTATTTTTATACACCCTGCTTTGAACCAGAATAGACCGGAAGTTGCACTCTTTCTCTATGTTCCTTGCATAACCCCATCATAGGGAAGAAACTTCACTAGTGCAAGTTGAAGACTAGTCACTTATCTTGGCATGTTCTGGGTGGAGCGGACCCAAATATCATCCCACCAGGCCAACTTTGTCATTTATCAGCAAAGTGTGTTTTGCCCAGATGAGTCAAGCAGCTTTCCAAAACTCAGACAGTTTGGACATGGCAGAACTATGCTCCAAACCCAGGTGTCCTCCAAACCCAGTGTTTTGCCTGCTACCACCATAGTAATTATATGGGAGTTGAGGAGGAATGAAAGTCTAGGGGGAATTCTCTATGGATAGGGAAGAGCATTTCAGGTTGGAATCCTCAATCGGGGCTCAAAAAGGCATGCCATCTAGGCTTCCAAGAGGGCAGGGAAAGAGGGTCATAAAAGATAAAAGAATGCAGGGCTGCAGCTAGGAGGTGAGATGAATGTAGTTAAATGGCTTAGCTAAGGAAAGGCTAGGCTACCTGGAGTAGGACTTGAAAACCTTATGAAAAATTCAGGATAGGAAATCATTAATTTCAACTGAAACGACATGTATACTGGGAAGAGCTGACTCCATATCCTTGTTGCCTGTTCTTAAATTCCATACCTCTTCTGAGGCGTCTGCTGCATTGCTCACCTGCGGGGAAGGAGTTCTTTCCCCTCTGACATGAAAATGTGCATACTGCAGATGACTGGGTATGCAGAGCTTAGAGGGATGAAATCTCCTAAAACGTTGCACATAACCTTCCAGCAAGTCAGCATCCTGGCACAGAAACAGCACAGAGTGAACCAATGTTGCCTTTCCACCTTGATTCTGCTTTCTTTTTACCTTCTCCTCTCTTGTATTCCCCTGTCTTTTTTCGTTTGGATTCTATACAAGAAGGGAATACAGAGCAAGTTAATTTGGCAGATACATTTTAGGGGGAATAAAAAGTCAGGAGAGAAATATCTTTCTAACCAAATTCAATTTTGGAAGTCAATTTTATCCATTTTTCTTCTATTGTACATTTTCCCCCTTGTCCTTCTTCTCTAGTCAGCCAGAATAAACAGAATCTGGATGCTAAGGAGCTACGTGCAGTAGAGTTTTAAAGAGATCCATTTATCACACGCTGTAAAAGCAAATGGGAAGTGGAAGATTGAGAGACTCAAATGCATGACCTCAGCCACTGTGAGTCTCTGTGTCTCTGTCTTGAAATTTTCTCCAACAAAAGAATAGTTGCAATGGTTCTCATCCCTCCTCACCTCTGTCACTGAATAGATCTGTCATGTTTATTGACCTATTAATGACACAAACTCTCAACTGCAGAGGAGGAAGAGAAACCCCAAACACACAAGAAGATGATGCTAGCAAAGATGATGCTAAGCACAAGTTTTGGCATGCAGTAAGCACTCAATAAATGCTCACTGCTGCCGTAGTCATTCTTGGCATCATCTCAGACCTCCTACTCATCATCCTTCTCACCATCTCTAATCTCTAAACTGGCTTCTAGGTCACATTTTTTTTGTCCCAGTTTTATTTTCAAAAATGAATGAATGGATGTTAAATCCTCTGAAAGTGTTCAAATCTCTCCAGAGCATTTGATCTTTGTAATTTTTTTCAGAGACCATCTATGAAGTGTTAAACTTTGTGAATTTTTTTCTGAATATATGTTTATTTTATTCTACCTCTTTCATCATAGTTTAACTAGGTATAGAATTCCAACTTTAGCATGTTAGGAAATGCATGTGGCTGAAGAATAGCACGTTGGCCAGTGATACTGGTGTGTGAAGCTAGTGTGAGATTTGATAAAACAGAACTTTTTTTTTTTTCTTAATGAGGTAATAATCTAGAGATTGGAAGTCTTAGGCTGGATCAATGGCTGGGGGAAATCATGAAAAACTATCTTATTAATGTGTAAACATTCACATGTGGTTTTAGTTCTTGTTATCACAAAATGGTTCATATGCCTATAGTCATTAAGTCCACATTCTAGGTATGTCTGTCCCTTTTGATAAGAAAAAAAAAAAAAAGCAAAACTGATTTCTAGGGACCTCCACCCAATAACCATCTGCTTTCATTCAGTGTCACATGGCTGGTTCTAGTTGCAAGGGAGTCTGAGAAGTGAATTTTCTTCTTTTATTTTGAAACAAAATCTCATTTTGTAACCCCAACTAGACTGCCATGGTATTACAGTTTACAGCAACCTCGAACTCTTGGGCTTGAGTAGTCCTCTTACCTTAGCTTCCCAAGTAGCTGGGCCTATAGGAATGGACCACTATGCTAGGGTTGTTTCAGAGATGGGGTCTCATTTTTACTCAGGCTGCTTTTGAACTCCTAAGCTCAGGCGATCCACTTGCCTCAGCCTCCCAAACTGCTGGGATTACAGGCATAAGCCACCACACCTGGCCTGAGAAGTGAATATTTTTAAGTGCCCTAAGTAATATTGGAGTTCTATTAACTATTAAGAAGTTAGAATAAAATGGATATTATGAAGAAAACTCACAGAGTCTTCCACTCAGATTCATAATTATTTCATTTCTGTACAAGGAATTACCCCATACATTTTATCTGGTGTATACCAGATGCGTAATCTGATGTTGGTCATTGTCTTTAAGTTCTATTCTCATTGTCCAATTATTTCTGCTGTCCTGTGTAGCAGATGTGCACTGCTGCTTGTGGAGCAGAGAAAGCTAAGTGCAAGGGTAAACCCACCTGCTCCTTCCTCCTGTGACGTCACGACCCGTCACTCTCCCGGTGGTTCCTGCTCACATTCCACTCCCAGCTTGCTTCTCCCACCTTTACACCACAGATTTCTCCCAAGCTTGCCTGGCCTCTGGCTTCTCTCCCTGGCTGATCTTCATGCTGCCGTTTTCCATTTGCATTCTTGTAAGATTTCTCATAGTTTCTGGCTCCTTGGTAGTTCTCTCTCTTCTTTCCAAGTAAAAGAATGCATATGCACTTAGTTTCACGGATATGATGTGAGAAGGGGGAGTTTGAAGCCTGTGCTTTTTCCACCAACTTGAAAACTAAAGCCTTTTTCAAGTGTGCTACAGAACACATTTGTGTCTTTTCTTTCCTGATATTATCCCATCATCCTATAAAGTTGGTTGGGCAGTTGTTTGGAGAAACTGAGAGAGCAAGGTTAATCCTAATAATCTTTATCTAAAAAATGCTTTTCTCTTTGCAAAGCACCCTTGTATCTACAATTGCATTGGAATATATCCTTCTGATGATGCCTTCCCCCTGAAGCTGCTTGCTACTCCATTAGGCAAATTTGAAAGGCAAAGAATGAATGCTTTTTAGTGTCTTATATAAAACCTCGCTATCTAGCGTGTCTTTACAACCTTCCCTTGGGCCTTGTGTCCTTGTTTTTGCCTGCATACTTTTGCCTTCTTCTTTGCAGTGCCCTCTGAACCTTCCAAAGTTCTCTCTCCCATGTTTTCAGTCTTTCGCTCCAATTAGAAAAAACATTAAAAGAGAAAGTGGCCATTGGGTTTGGTGCTGGGACTCAGAGCTCAACAGCACGGATTCATGTCCCAAATATTCAAAGTAGGAAGAGTCACAGGTGAACCTAATTCTGTCTTTTAGAAAGGTAGAAGGAAAACAATTCAGAGAAATGAATGTCAGTTGTCAATCTCGTGGGATAAAAGTGGTACTAGAAAATTTGTAAAAACTTAGCGGAGCAGGAATTTGCAAAGAACAACCAAGAGAAGAAAGACAAGGTTAAGGAAGAGGAAGGAGAAGAAAGGGAGAAGAAGAACCACCAGCATTATCAACACTATTACCAATTTAAGAGCCCTAAATAATTTTCTCACATAGGGTTAACATTTACACTGCTCAAACTTTTTTTTTTTTGGTAGAGACTCTGTCTCACTCTATCACCCTCGCTAGAGTGCTGTGGCATCACACAGCTCACAGCAACCTCCAACTCCTGGGCTTAGGTGATTCTTTTGCCTCAGCCTCCCAAGTAGCTGGGACTACAGGCGCCCGCCACACGCCTGGCTATTTTTTTATTGCAGTTTGACCAGGGCTGGGTTTGAACCCACTGGTATATGGGGCCGGCGCCCTGTCCACTGAGCCACAGGTGCCGCCCCACGTTGTTCAAACTTTTTGATATTTGGTAACCTGGTCTGTGTCTCTTCATAACAACCTTTTACGGGTTCTTCCACTTTGTCAGGACAGAATTAGCTCCTCTGATAAATCGAAGAGAAGATGAAAATGTTATCCTCTTCTAAGTATTAATTTGGGGCTCCTGCAAGCAAATCCCTTACTTCACTAACAGAACTGGAGGGAGGGTGGCTATAATGCTACAGTAGGTCATTTGGAAGAGGTGATAGTTAAGAGCCTTTATTATTTAGCAACTTGAAATTATCTTATTGTACAAGATGAATCACGATAAGAACAATGAGAATTATTTTCCATTACCCTAAGTCCCCCGAAACTTACGTGAAGAGCAGGTATGTTTATGCCCTTATTTCAAAAGTAGGGCAACCAATGTCAGAGGCAACAATGATCAACGGTAAGAGAAATGTTGGCCCTTTTTTAACTTTGATGAAGTAGATATTGACAGGCACTGTCATTTTTCAGATCTGTTTCATCTTAATGGTTGTAGACAAAAGACTAACGACCCCAAGGGGTGGAAGGCTGAATCCAACACTCTGTGTGTTTGCAGCACATCTTCCCTGGTGTTCTTTTTCTTTCTACTAGACCCAGCAAGAAAGTTTACTACCTAAGAACCTGCTTTTGCAACTCCCAGGATTTCGATATTCCCATGGCATACGGAGCTGCCAAGAAGGCAAAGGGAAATTAAGATGACAAAAACAAACTCCAGAAAACTCTTACTTTCTGGATCTCTGCAAATTTCTTTAGTAAACTCCCTCGGGTGTACCCTAGCACTGCCAGCTTTTTGGCAAAATGATCCCACTTTTTTTTTTTCTGTGAGTTCCAGAGAAGAGAGCCTGAACTGACCTCAAGGGATAGCATATTGTTCCCTGAAAGAACATTTCAGCGGATTAAGGATGCTCCAAGCTTATTTAAATTTTATCTTCTTTATAAAAATTTCTCTGACTACCCAAGGATGCTTTTTTGTAGTTCTCTGGATCTCTAGGGATCCAGAGAACTACAAAAATACATTGCATATTCTGATTTTTAGCTTATATTTCTAAGTACCATTTTAGGGTTGCTGTCTAATTACGTCTTTTCCCAATAAAGCCTCGAGTTTGCATGCTTAGGAATGGGAGCTCCATCTCTTGGAGAACACTGGATGCAGAGCAGGCAGAGACTTCATAAATACAGGTTCACTTGACCCAAGAGAGATGACCTAATTATTGTCCTCAGATTTTTACTTAAAGAAAATGAATCCATTTTTTTATGTCCACAGAATAATAAACAAAAAGGAGTTTGGCATAAATTCCAGCTGGAGAGATTCTTTCAATCAGATCCAGAATATATGCAAAAGCTTTCTGCAGTTGTGCACAGTGTGAATAAGAATTCATTGTCCCATGGGGTGCTGATACGACCTTAACTAAAAGTGTCCCGGGGAGGTCAGGGGCTGCTTCCTGCCTCTGTGTGCTATAGACCTGCCTAAATCACAGGGTAGGAGTATAAAGTGGGCTTTTATAAAAAACTTACACAATAAATCCAGGGCAAGAAAATATTTTCATAAAGAAACATTATTGAGGTCACTTGTAATAAAATGGACATACAATAAAATACGGGCATTTAAAGTGTGTTTCAATAAGTTCAGTAAGATTGGACGGTATTTGAATGGGTATTTCAAGGGTATTTGAATGCTGCCTTTTTTTGTCTATTAGTAATAAAGCTATCATGAATATCTATGTTTAATATCTTTGTCTTATTTCTCTTGGATAAATACTGTACCTAGGAATGTAATTGGGGGGTACTTGGTAGGTATACATATAAGTTTATGGGAAACTGTCAAACTGTTCTCCAAAATTGTTACACCACTTTAGGTCCCCGCCATCAATGTACAGGCATTGCGGTTGCTCCACAGTCTTGCCAACATTTGGAACTGTCACTCTTTTTAATTTTAGCCACTCTGGTGGGTGTGTAGTGGTATCTCATTGTGTTTTTAATTTGCTTTTACTGGTGACTAATAACATCGGGCATCTTTCATGAATTTGTGGCCACTCATTTATCCCAATTCATGAAGTACCTGTTCAAGTCTTTGCCTACTTTTAAATTTAATAGTTTTTCTTGTTATTATTACATTGAACAAATACTTTATATTTTCTGGATACAAGTTTTTGTCAGGTACAGCTATTTCAGATATTTTCTCCTAGTCTCCTCGTTTTTGCATTTTTTTAATGATGTCTTTTGAAAAGCAAATATGTGGGTTTTTTTTTTTAATTTAATGAAATCCTACTGTTTATTTACTTTTTTTTGTAATTGCAGTTGGGCCGGGGCTGGATTCGAACTCACCACCCTTGGTATATGGGGCTGGTGCTCTATTCACTGAGCCATAGGTGCCGCCCTGTTTATCTACTTACTTTTTTGGTTAGGGCCTTTCACGCCCTATTTCAGAAATATTTCTTATTGAAAAGTCATAAAGATATTCCTCTGTGGGGTTTGTTTGCTTTTTTTTTTTTTTTTTTAGCATCCTTTGTTGGGCCAGATAATCACTATTTTTTTGCTTTATGGGAACATTTGGTACTATCACACCTAGTCAGTCCTCTCATCATAGCACAAAAGCGTCACTGACAATTCACAAACGGTCACTACCAAATTTGGCCAGTAAATCACACTCTGCCAGCTTTTATTTTAGAAGCCTTATAGGTTTATATTTAGTCCTATCGTTCACCTCCAATTAGTTTTTGGATATGACATGAGTCAAGGATTGAGATTTATTGTTTTCACATTTTATCATGTGCATATCTAGATATTCCAGCAGCATTTGTCAAAAAAACTACCCTTTCCCCACTTAATGACCTTGGCACCTTTTACAAAATCGATTAACCATGTTAGGGTGAGATATGCCTTGATGTTCAATTCCATTCCATTGAAACATATGTCTATTCTTATTCTAGTACACCTGTCTTCATCAAGGTAGCTTTGCAGTAATGCTTGAAATTTGGTAGGGCATGTTCTTCAACTCTAATATTTTTATTTTTTCAAAATGTTCTGGCTTTTCTAGTCCTTTGTTTTTCTAATATATATAGATATTAGAACCACCTTTCCAGCTGGGATTTTGATTGGAATTACATTGAATCTATTCTATTGATTAATATGGAGAAAAGTATCATATTAATAAATTAAACCTTCCTATTAACACGAAATATGATAGACCTCCATTTATTTAGGTTTTCAAAAAATTCCTCTCAGTTTTGTTTAAGATTTAGTCTACAGATCTTAAACATATTTTGTTAAGTTTGTCTTCAAGTTTTTCAGATGTTGGATCCTATTGTAATGGTATTTTTTTCATTTCTTTTTCCAATTTTTCAATCTAATTGCTAATACATAGAAATAAATATAATTTTTTAAAAATATCAAACTTTATTCTGTGAACATGCTAAATACATCTTTAAATTCTATCAGGATTTTCGGGAAGATGCCTTTAGGATATTTCATATACTCAATTACTTTCTATGGATTAAAACAGTTTCTATTATTTTTTTTTTCAGTTTTTATCTGGGGCCGGGTTTGAACCTGCCACCTCCAGAATATGGCGCAGGTGCCCTACACCTTTGAGCCACAGGCACCACCCAGTTTCTATTTTTTTTTTTTTTAACAGTTTCTGGCACTGTCAACCAGGCTAGAGTACAGTAGCATCATCATAGCTCACTGCAACCTCAAACTCCTAGATTCTAGGGATCCTTCTGCTTCAGTCTCCCATGAGCTTGAACTATAGGCACATACCACCATGGCTAGTTAGTTTTTTTGTTTTTTTGTTCTTATTTTTATTTTGAGACAGAGCCTCAAGCCCTGGGTAGAGTACTGTGGCATCACAGCTCACAGCAACCTCCAACTTCCAGGCTCAAGCAATTCTCTTGCCTCAGCCTCCCAAGTAGCTGGACTATAGGCGCCTACCACAACGCCCAGACATTTTTTGGTTGTAGCTGTCATTGTTTAACGGGCACAGTGTGGATTTGAACCCACCACCTCTGGTGTATGTGGCTGGCGCCTTAGCTTGAGCTACAGGCATTGAGCCAGTTTTTCTACATTTTGTAAAGATGGGGTCTTGCCCTATGGCTCAGTTTGGACTCAAACTCTTGGTCTCAAGCAACGCTCCCACCTTGGCCTCCTAAAGTATTAGGATTGTAGGCATGAGTCTCCACCCCAGGAAACAGTTTTCTTATCCCATTTCATTCTGTCAAATGTTTTTATTTTCCTCTTGCCTTACAGGATTAACTAGGATTTTGACTGTACTGTAAAATAAAATTGGTGACAGTGGACACTCTTATTTTGTTCCTGATCTTAGGTGGAAAGCATTTAGTTTTTTCTATTAAGTATTATGTTAACTTTAGTTTTTTCATAAATGCCCTTTAACAAGTTGAAAAGTTAGTTTCCATTTCTAGTTTGCTGGAATAATTTACTTTTTTAAATCAAGAATTGTTGTTAAGCTTTGTTAAATGCATTTTGCACATCTATTGAGATGATAATGGGGATTTCTTTTTTGTAAAAAAAGAAAACCCTTTAAATTTGGTAAATTACTTCAATTGATTTTTTAATGTTAAATTAGCTTCCATTCCTGGGGTAAAATCTCACAAAGTCATGGCATATTATCCTTTTTATATATTGCTGGATTCTAGTTAGTAATTTTTCTTATGGATTTTTTCATCTGTATTTATAAGGGATGTTGATCTGTAGTTTTATTTTCTTATAATATTATTATCTGGTTTTGGTATTAGGGTAATTCTGAGTTCATGAAGTACGTCTTGAAGGATTCCCTTCTCTATTTTCTGAATAATTTATGTAATATTGGTATTATTTGTCATTTCAATATTTCCTCCAGGCCTGCATTTCATATTGTAGAAAATTTTTTAATTTGATTTTAATTTACTTACTAGATATAAAGGACATTCATACTTATCCATTTTGGTAATTTGTAATTTTTTAAGGAATTTTTCCATTTTGTCTTGGTCAGGAATTAGCAAACTTTTTCTGTAAAGGGACAGATATTAAATACCTTAGATCTTATGGATCATACCGTCTCTGTAGCAATGAATCAACTCTGCAACTCCAGTGTGAAAGCATAGACAGCACAGTCAGCCCCCCATGTTCATGGCCTCCACATACCTGCTGCAACTGTTGGGCTGTTATTGAAATGTAGGAACATCCAGTGTTTAAGCAATGGAGTTTGCTAAGTCTCGAGCCTGCTACTGCCTCAACTCACTTGCTCCAAAAACTATCTCATAAACTTGGCCCTCACATCAGCTTACCATTCCCCTCTTATTATCATCTTATTATTATTATTTTTCCCCCTTTTGGCCAGGGCTAGACAGAGTCTCACTATGTCGGCCCTGGTGCAGTGCCATAATGTTGCAACTCACAGCAACCTCGAACCCTTGAGCCTAAGTGATTCTCTTGCTTCAGCCTCCCAAGCAGCTGGGACTACAGGCACCCACCCACAATGCCTGGCCATTTTTTTGGTTGTAGTTGCCATTGTTGTTTGGCGGGCCCAGGCTGGCTTTGAACCCACTGCGAAGCTACAGGTGCAGAGGCTATTTCTTACAGAAAAGTTGCCACATTGTATTATCTTATCCCCAGTAACCCCTTGTTTTTCTTGGCTGGCCTTGAACTAGCTTTCCTTCAGAATTAATACTGGATTAGAATTTTTTTTTTATGTGAGAGAGTGCTGTGGCATCATAATAGCTCACAGAGACCTCAAACTCCTGGGCTCAGGTGATCTTCCCACCTCTGCCTCCTGAGTAGTTGGGACTACAGGCACCCACCACTATGCCTGGTTAATTTTTTCCATTTTTAGTAGAGACATGTCTCACTCTTGCTCAGGCTGGTCTTGAACTCCTGACCTCAAGCGATCTTCCTGCTCTCCCTCCCAGAGCGTTAAGATTACAGGTGTGAACCACCATACCCGGCCAGAATGTTCAAAAGCTATTGTCCAAAAAAAAAATTTAAAAAGAAGTTCTAAAAGCAAATATCTGGATGAAGAAGAGCCTTTCCTAAATGGACTGCAAGAGTCCTTCTTTAGATTTTACCAACTTCACCTGCCATTTTGGAGAAACTCTTCAAGTTCAGGGCTGGGCAGTTCTCTGCCCCTGGCCAGTTCTCCCTTTCCTGAGTTGGGCTGCATGTGGTGACATTAAGCCACTCCATCCCCAACTCTCATGCTCCATCAGCGTCACCTCTGGTGTCTCTAATTTGGCCATGAGAACAAGATGCCAAATGGAGAAGTATCTTCAGAAATCCAGCGGCCTGACTGCCCTCTCCCGCTCAAATGCTGACCCACAGGCCTTTTTCTCTACGTAAGGTTTTCAATTGCTCTAGCAATTAAAAAGCTTTTTATTAAAGAGGTGTGCAGTATCTAGATTCAAGTTAGATTGAACTTGAACAACTAGATGATTGAACAACTAGATTCTAGTTGTTTCCTAAACAGCAGCTGCTGAATGAGCAGCCTTGCTTGCTTGAATCTGATTGCACCGCATAGTTCCCAGTCTACCCCGTAAGGGGAGAATCCCGCCTTTATTAGTTGAATCAGTCTCCCTCAAGTGCATTCTTATCATTAGCCCCATCTGAGAGTAAAGAAAACTGACAGTGGAAGGGAAGGGACATCAGAGCAATGCCTCCTGCTTGCCTTAATCTCTGCACTTGTCACTTGCATGACCTCATTGGGTTTCACAGACACCCCACTTGATAGGTGAGGTATCCACTGTTACCTCCATCCCAGCAGATGAGGAAACAAGGAAGGAAGGGTTCAGGGCTGAGCAATTTGCCCAAGGTCTTATGGAAATTCACTTGTGAAACAAAAACCAGAATGCCGCTTCCTGGCTCAGCCCCACACGCTCTTAAATTATAAGTGAGTCATTGGGATGGCAAGACAGGAACAGAGTCTGGACCAAAGACAAGGAGGCGCCCGAGATGCAGTGTAAAGAAGCCAAGCCAAGGACACGTCCCACTTGCCCAGAAGGGGACAGGGATGGTACGGAGGGCTTCCGTGACTGAGGACACGTCTCTTGCTGCTGGGCCTCGGCTCCCAGCTCCCGGGCTTCTCATTCAGATAGAGCAGGGCCTGCAGCCTCTAGCTCAGTCTTTCCATTCACTGCCAGCCTAGAAGCTTCTCTTGCAGGCAGCTGCTCTCTGTGATTTCACACCCTCCCGCCCCCTTCTCCCCCCCCCCCCCCGCCCATTGAGCTTACCTAGTGGTGCTCATCACCCTGAGAACTCACTGGAAGGCACAATGGCCTCAGATGAGTTGTGCCCTTTGGGAAACGCACATCCTCTTCTTGCCATTGTACTGAGGGCCGTGTCCTTTGCTCAAAAGCCAAGAACAGAAGAGAGAGCTGGGTGGGGGGGGGTTTCGGTTTGTTTTTGGTTTTGTTTTGTTTTTTGGTTTGTTTTCCCCTGATGCATTTTTTTTCAAGCACTTATAGAAAATTATTTCTCTGGGGGGGGGGAAGTGATCATAAATAGGAAGAAAGAGATACTCTCAAGAGCAAGTCCAAACACTTTCTGCAGGAGCTTGGCTCAGCGTTTTCCCTTATTTGCACCAGAGCGAAGAAAATACCAAAGGTGTCCTCAAGGTCGGCAAGTGATACCCACTTCTCCCTGCTTTGAAGGAGCTGTTTGCAGTTCCATTTGCCTTTGGATCACTGTAAAAGGAAAACTGACATTTAAAAGAGACACAAAAGCAATAACATTTTCCGACAGGCCCGATGGATATTACGGTTTCAGAAATTAAGATACCAATGCAAGAGGATCTCAAAAGTAACAATAATATTGGTAAGGATGATTATTGCTAAATTAGCCACTATGGTCTAGGTACTCTGCCATGTGGGTGGCACCTGTAGCTCAGTGAGTAGGGCACTGGCCACATATACCGAAACTGGCGGGTTCGAACACGGCCTGGGCTGGCTAAAACAACAATGACAACTGCAACAAAAAAATAGCTGGGGGTTGTGGCAGGTGCCTTGGGAGCTGAGCAAAGAGAATTGCTACTTGGGAGGCTGAGGAAAGAGAATAGCTTAAGCCCAAGAGTTTGAGGTTGCTGTGAGCTGTGACACTACGGCACTCTACCCAGAGTGACATAGTGAGACTCTATCTCAAATATATGTGTCTGTGTGTGTGTGAGTGTGTGTATGTGTACATAGTAGAACCTCTATAGCTAACCACCTCCCCACAATGACCACCTCTGTAGGTTGACCTAATTGTCATAGACCAGACATGCACCACCTGTACGTATTAGTCCAGTAGGCCCAGTTCCTTATGTTGACCCCCTCTGTATGTTGACCTTTTTCTTACAGTTCCTTGGGTGGTCAACTTACAGAGGTTCTGCTGTATATACATCTGTTAAGTCACAAAGTACGGACATAAATATTACTCTTTTACAGATTAAAACAAAAAGCAGAAGCAATTGTTCAAGCTTAGGATAGCAGAATGACTTGTGTGCACTCAAAGCAGACATGGTTGTCTACACTCAAAGCTTATAAACAGAGTAGCTAGAGTTTGGGATTCAATCCATCAGGCTCCATCTATGGTAAGTGTTTACATCCTTATTGCTGTGATCAAAATGCTTATTACTCTAGTCTTATAATATCAGGGGATTAGTGTTGTAGACTCAGATGGCTATTGTACCCTCAAGGGCGGCCACCGTCTATTTCAAATATTCAGAGATCAGAAACTCAGCTTCATCCATTCATCTAAAGATGACAAAGACCCCAGTGAGTTGATTTGCAAGACCCTATTTTATAAAAGCTTGTTTTTCATACCTGGATGCTGACTGCTTAGTTTGAGCAAGGTGACTTCCCCCTTCTGACTCTGTTTAGATCAATTCATTAGAAAGGTTAATCTTGCAGTTGGAGGTAGGTAGGATTGGAACAAATAGAAGGAGAAAGTTGGAGAGACCAGCTTGGAATAAAAGTAATGAGTGAAAGAATTAGGATAATGGAGTTGGAAATAGGAAAGACATATTGGTATTAGGCAGACCTTGGAGATAAATAATCCACCTGACTCAGCAGCTGTCTGACCTCACGGAGAGAAAGAAAAAGAATCCAAAGACTTGAGGTTGCTAGCTCAGTGGTGAAAGACAGGTGATTTTCTTTCAGGGAAGAAAGTACAGATGAGATGAGTTTCAGTTTGAACATTACAACTTTTCTTCAAGTCCAAAAGTAGATACTGGCCTCAGCACCCGTAGCTCAGTGGTTACAGCACCACCATACACTGAGGCTGGTGGTTTGAATCCAGCCTGGGCCAGCTAAACAACAATGACAACTGCAACAACAACAAAAATAGCTGGGCATTGTGGCGGGCTCCTGAAGTCCCAGCTACTTGGGAGGCTGAGGCAAGAGAATCACTTAAGTCCAAGAGTTTGAGGTTGCTGTGAGCTGTGACACCACAGCACTCTATTGAGGGTGACATAGTGAGACTCTGTCTCAAAAAAAATAAATAAATAAGGTAGATACTGATTTAGCAACTAAAATTATAGGACTGATTAGGATAGAGATATATCTTTGTAGGTTTTTCCAGGAGGACTGAGTGTGCATTGAGGTAGGAATTGTGCTTGTACATCTGTGTGCTCTCTATAACTTGTCTCTTCCTTCCTAGCCAGCCTCAGGGCCAATGCCATTCTCACATCCTGGACTTCTAAGAACTTTAGGTCATGGAACTTTTACAAGTTTTGGTTGGTTGAAATAGGAAAGCATAATCGCCTGTGCTATTCAGACAGGCGTCACCTGTCCTATGTAGGAATGCCGTCTTCCCTTTCAGAAGGCTACTTCCCTAGTTTAAAACTAGGTGTGGCTTCTTGGGGGCAAGACACATTTGTAAGAGGGACTTTTCCTAACAAATGCAATCAGTGTAAACTGGAGAAAAAAAAAGAAAAACTAGGTGTTGCTATAGGGTCAATTTAGAAGGTTCTTCTTTACACTGTATAACCAAGAAATGAAATCCCGGAGAGGGAGACAGCGGATGTATTTGGTTGCTGTTCCAGGGACTATCCTTTCAGGCACAGCTGGGAGGAGACAAGAGTTTCAAAACACCGTGGGAAGGGGCGCTGACTCCATTCCCACACTGGAGCGTCCAGACAACCTGAAAACGTCCAGAAGTCAGGCATCTTGCCACAGACATCATGACTCAGGTTCTCTGAGGCTCAAAAGCCTTCTTTAGCCTAATTTCTCCTCTAATGCACTAGAGTTTCCTAACAGCAAGATCTCACCACGGCTCGAAATGATCTGGACTGCGTAGGTGTTTCTAGCTAGATGGAAACCAGGAAGGCTTCTTTTGTCATAATTTTTCAAGGCCATCACTTAGTCAGAAATGCTCCCAGGACTTCAAGCCTATTATTCTTTTCTCCTTGTAAAAGATTGTTGTGATAATTAACAATAATAACATTATTATATCTCATTTATAATAGCTATCTAAGAATAGTGATGGTTCACTTTTATGACGGCTTATTATGTGCCAGGCACTGTGCCAATCTCTTTACATTCCTCATCAAATTTAACTCTCACAACACTTTTCCACAATTATTTTAATTAGGTATCTTTTTAATCTCCATTTTTTTTGTTTACTGTTTCATAATCGTAGACTCTCAGAAGGGAAAGATATTTGGAGGTTATCCAGGCTAGACATAGCCATGAACTTGGCCGTGCATGTTATTTAAGGATAGGCCTGTCTGATTTTCACTTTTCTAGCCTTCTTAACACCTGCATACCAGGCATATCTTGGATTCTTTATCTTCTGGAGTGTCTGCTACACTTTTTACTTCCTCATCTGCTGAACAACACCTAATCCTGTATCCCAAACCCCCAAGAGATTCTGGGAGTCCTTTTGTCTGTGCAAAAAGCAAAATTCATTTATCCCATTATCTCATCCAATATGTTCCAGAACCCATTTCTTTATTCTAAAGTTCCCCCAGGGAGCGGAAGATTCCTTCTGATCATTTTGAATTAAAAGCAACCTGGTGAACTCATATGTGTACCCTCTTTTTCTCTCCCTTGACAACACCATGAATTCTCAGAAAATGTATCTTCTGCTCCATTGATCTCTACCACAAAGGAGTCAGGACTAACCTGGCCCCTCTACAAGTAGCCAGTGATGACTTTGACAAGAGCACCTCATGAAAGTACTCAAACGCTAGATCCAGAATCTCTCCAATTTTTTAAGCAGGCCCTTAAGTAACATAGGAAAAAGGAATTTGAAAATTCACATCAGAAACGTGTGCTTAGAACAGATCTATCAATCTCATATACATGGAGTTAATAATTTTAGATTGTGAGTTTCTGTGTAATACAGGTGAACGCCTGCCTGGAAACTCCACACCCATAGGCAGCTAGGTCTTGGCTTATTGACCTGAGCAGGTAACCTGTGTAAAAGACTGATTGTCAGATACCATGCGTAGCCTTGAGTCTCTGCAATGGGCACCACCGTGGAGACAATGAAGGTGGAAGGCAAAGGCCAAACCCACATGCCCTTGAGCTAAGTCCCTTCCCTTGCAAGTTAACACACAGAGGGGCTGTCACATTGCTTCTCCTGGGCTGAGTGAATCAAGACTGGCCGCGACTTATACTGAAAGTGAATTTCCATTTCCTGACCACTAAATTCATAGAATCCGCTGGGCAGTTTTTTTTTTTAACCACTCAAATCTCTTGCACCATTTGACTGTTGAACTGAATAGTTCTACTTAGTGACCATCCTCCTGTCACCCTAAGCTAATCAATGGAGAGGCAGATAAGAAACCAACAGTTTTCATTTTTATTTACAGAAAACCAGCAGTTCCTGAGAAAGGGGGGTTGTCTCCCCAAAGGCTTCTCGGCCCTCCTCTTTCCCTTTTGTTACTTTTTATATCCTCACACTGAGCCCTAGTAATGTCATTACTTGTCGTACACATCAAACAGATGCCCTCCCATAGGTTGAAAAGTTAATACTTCCTATCTTAAAGTGGTTATATCTTCAAAGCATTTTTACTCTAGACTAAATTGACAGTTAGTCAACACTTCACTGGGTGCAGAGAGTGCCCTGAGGCCCTTGACCAGTACCATGGAGTCCAGTTTCCCAACTTACCCATGACAATGGGCCTTGGAAGTGAATGAACAATCACTAGATGTTGGCGCACAGGCCCCCCCTGGCCGTTTTAGGGCCTGCCCAGCAGTGCCCTGCATGAAATGGCCATTTAGGTTAACAGTGACTGGTAACGTTAAAATTCAGCCTTTTTTTCTTCCAGACTGCTGGAATTTAGGGGAGCGGCAATTAGGAATCCTGTGACTAATTTTATGTTGGGTTCTGGTGTGTTTTAATTGAAGAAATATGAAGTCCTACAACAGTTTGCATATTCTCTGCTCAGAAACCGCAACCGAGTGCTCAACTATGCAAATCACAACGGTTAGTCCTAAAGCCTGAAACGTACAGAAGAATGGCCAAGGACCCCAGCCTTTTCCTTCTCTCTGCCAGGTACATGAAGCTTGGGATTCAGATGGAGAGTTTCTGGAGAAACTAGTCCCCCGTGTTGAGACAAGATGCAACCATGCTGAGCTTATTTACATCTGAATTTTATTTTTTCAAGAACCCAGGATTAAACTACTTTGAAGGGCATTATTCAAATATTTGTCAATCTATGGTGGTTTCCGTGTGTTTTATCTTCCCTTTGCCCATTTTTTCCACTGTGGAACAAAGGCAGACTTGAGGAGAGACAGATGGGCCAAACATGTGGAAGGTGGGGGCTGCGTTAAGAGGAACAGCTCCGGAGAAAGGACGAAAAGGGGCTCTCAGCACGATACTCACGGAACACCGAGGTGAAGAAGTGAAGCTGCTTTCAGGCTGAGGCCTGAGGGTGGCTCAAACCACATTGGGAAAAAATGTTACCATTAATGGGTTACATAAGGAAAGCGGCCAAGATCACCACGTTCAAGGCCTTTATACACGCCGCCATATACATTCAGATATGCAATTACACCACCGGCACAAACACAGGAAAAAGAGGGATTCCGGTTTGCGTGGCTGTGAGGTTTCTCCTGGTTGCCAGCGATTTCAAGAGCGCGTTGAAATGTTCAAATTAAACTGGGGACATTTGACTCAATTTTATCTCTCAATGCCTTTGTGTCACTTCTTCTTCAAGGTCTGTGCACTTTGCTGATTGAAATGCTCAAACATTTATTCATTTATTCCTGTCAAAGGAACAGATCATCACGATGACAGCTCCTCTTGAAAGAAAGGTGTCAGAACTTTCTAATGTTCTTTCCTCTTTTCTCTGCGTCCTTTCCCTCCTCATAACCTTTCACAACCCTTTGCTTCCTTTGTCTTCCTCCTCCCCTTTCAGCCAATTTTCTATTGCTTCCATGGGGAACATTTCCAGGTCTAGTCTTCAGAAAGAAACCCTCTTGAATCCCAAAGCAGTCTCTGGAGAATTAGCTTCCTAAAATCAGAAATAAAATTCTGTGCCTGCCTGGGTCTGGGACAGGGTGCAGGAAAGGAAGCAATGTTGGTATATAATCTTAAAATTCAAATGCTGTTCCATAGCATCCTACCATCTGAACTCGCTGCAAATGGCAAATAAACCCAGCTTGTAATTTAATGATCCTTGTGTTTGTGTGTCAGTGAATACATTAAGAGCTCTCAAAGAGAAGAATTGTGTAATCATACATAAGAGATAGCAGTGAATCCCAAGAAGCCACACACAAACAAGACGGGGTTCTCTTGATGAGTCCGTGTGGATATCAACACGGGTCCTTCACCCGTTGGGTTGGCCGTGGCAGCATGAAATCTACGCTACATTAAGAGCACAGGGGAGAGAGGGGTTCAAGGGTCTGCATTACATAGTGTCTCCCTGCGAAAATCATCTGGTTTACTTGGAATTGATTTCAAAACCAGAGTCACGTGGCACCTGCTGTACCACGATAAACAAATAAATTAGCGGCTGCGATATGGAAATTTACAGGACTCAGTGTACTTAAAAATTGTTAACTGTGAACTTATTAATTGAAAACCACAGGACAATAATCAGCATGTCCTTCAGTGGAAAAACCAATCTCTGGTTAAAGTGAATTTGTAAGGCAATAAAGATGTATTTTCTCAAATAAATGTATGCGCCTGGAGCCTCTTGGTGTGATATTTTTAACTTCATCTTTTGGAGGTTCCTGCTTTGTGTAAGGACTGCGTATTGATTTGTTTCCTGAAAACGTGTAATATAACTTCACATCCCCACATGGGTTTTTTCAACCCCCTGCCATTCCTTGCAGATTATATTCATTCCAGTCAATTTTGGTTTTCTGCCTCTTGTCTAGAGAACTTTAATTAAAATGGTCTGCACAAGCTTGCAACTCTCTTAAAGGGAACGCTTGGTATCCTAAACTGCATTTCCATCACGAAGTCCCAGGGAACACATGCCTTCCCTCTCAACCATATGTTCCAAAGGGGAGTGTTTGTCTAGAAGCCACTAGGTCACACTGAGGGCCGACGCAGAAACTTTTAGGAGAAAATGACAATGATTTTTTAGACTCAGGCAATAAGCCAGGCACATTTCTAAAGCCCAGGCCCTAATCCATTATCACCCCCAAGTGACCTGAAGAGCAGAGTTCTGTATAAAGTAAGGCTGGCTGTTCACTGCACCGACACGGAGCTCTCATGCCCTCTTGGAGCTTACCTTTCAAAACTATCACCGGTGCTGCTGTTAGACAGGGGGTTGACGTCTACCACCTCCCTTGAGACCAAGGCCTCTGAATGTTAATATGCGATGGTGAAAACTGTGAAATCTGACCTGGGCGCCGTGGTTCACACCTGCAATCCTAGCACTCTGCAAGGCTGATATGGGAGGATCACTTGAGCTCAGAAGGTTGAGATTACAGTGAGCTATGATGATGTCCTAGCACTCTAGCCCGGGAGAAAGAGTGAGACCCTTTCTCAAAAAAATGAAGGCAAAGAGGGCAGCACCTGTGGCTCAAAGGAGTAGGGTGCCGGCCCTATATGCCAGAGGTGGCGGGTTCAAACCCGGCCCCAGGCAAAAACTGCAAAAAAAATAAATAAATAATAATAATAATAATAAAAATAAAAAAAGAAGGAAAAGAAGGCTGCACCTGTGGCTCAAAGGAGTAGGGTGCCGGCCCCATATAGTGTGGGTGGGGGGTTCAAACTCAGCCCTGGCCAAAAAAAAAGAGAAGGAAAAGAAAGGGAAAGAAAAGGGAGGAAAATAAAAAGAAAAGAAAGAGAAAGAAGACAAAATAGGAGGAGAAGAGAAAAGAAATCTGTCTAAGACTATGTAAAAAAATTAGTTTTAGGATTTTGAAAAGTGTCTGTCCTGTTACTTTACTAATGTTACTGTCTCCCTTTCTATTTCTCCTCTGGCATTTTGCTTTCTGGTTGACTCATTATGCATTATTCCTGAAGTAGAGAAACTACCTGCTTCTCTTGAAGTCTTACTTCCCACAGAGTCAATCCTGGAGTTTGTGAGGGTTTCAGGAGAGGTTTTGGGGCTATGGGTTCTCAGCTCTCTCCTGGGACCCGGTGGTAAATTGCTTCCCCCTGGGGCCATGCTCCCATTAGCTGGAGATGTCTGCTTCAACAGCAACTTGGCATGAAGAGGAAAAGTGGGAGATGTTCAGGGTTGAGAATCAAATTGCCCATGAAGAAGGCATTAATGATGTACAGAAATTATGTGCCTGGTTCATCAGGCCCTCAAATGTCACATAGCCCTGGAAAACACTCAACCTATCAAATACAATGCTTTTTGAAATATTCTATTGATCTTTAAATGCATCCCTAAAACTGACACACTAAAAGAATAACAACAAAAAACTACCTGGGTTGAGCATTGCAAATATGTTACTCACATGTGAGTTTCTGTTGCTTTCCTTCCTTGATGGAAACCTTCACAAAAATGTTACTCACACAGGATCGAATAGATTTGGAAAGTTGTCAATTACACAACAAGCAGAGGTAGCTTTTAAAGCACAATGACCAGCAAATTCTTTAACACCACTTCCATGGAGACGGTGGGCAGGTTCCTTCCCCTTGTATCTGGACAGGCTTGAACTGCTTCAGCCAGTGGAATAAAATGATGGTTTGCAGATTCAGAGGTGAGGTCAGCTCGGAGGACTATGCAACTTCCCCCTTGGTTCTCTTGGAACAGCCTCCATCTGGACGCTTCTTCACCGAGCCAGCTCCACGCTGTGGGAAGCCTGAGCTACACAGAGATGCCACGTGTCAGGGCTCAGGTTGACAGCCCCAGCTGAGCCCAGCCTTTGAGTGATCAGGCCCAGGCGCCAGACGTGCGAGTGAGGAAGCCTCCAGATGATTTCAGGTCCCAGATTTTTGAGTCACCCTTGGCCATTCATGTCTTCCCAGCTGAGCCCCCAGACATCGGGGAGCAGAGACAAGCCACCCTGCTGTGCCTGTCCAGACTCCTGACCCATCCTTAGTGGATATAAATAAAATGGTTGTAGTTTGAGGTCACTATGTTTATAGATAACTGGAATCTAAGAAATAATGGCAACAGGGGAAGGTACGAACCTAACAAAAATAATCAGGGCCATTTAAGATTTGAAAGGGGAAAAGATATTCAAAATCTCCATTGTCACATCCTGGAACTTGTCCTATTCAGGAGCAGACTCTGTGACTCAGATGAAGGCAGAGAAGATGGCTTTATTTGCTCTGCAGCTCACACAAGGTTTAGAAGGAGAGAGAAATGTGGGATTATTGAACTAGCTCAATAAGCACTTGATGGAATAAAATGATGAACCAATCTCACAAGATGATACGTAGCAGGAACAAAATGTGGAAACTTCCATCATGTTAAAAAAAAAAATAGACTGAACAATGTGGCATAGGGAAGGTGTGAGTTAGCAAAAAGATTAAGAGTTTGTATTTTGAGAATAAATGTCAGAGAGCACAGGGAGATTGCCTCTAAAAATAATGTGGCATGAGGATGCGTTAATTACTAGAAAAGGAAGTAGCCAGAGTGAGAAAGTGGATGGGCACTGGATGGCGTCCTTCTGCTCTCTGGAGTTCTAAAAGGTTCTTTTGCAATTGGCCCATTTCTTTTAGAGACCAACTACAGCACCCAGGTAGAAAGACACTGGTGAAAACACATCATATGAGGAACGAATGAAGAACCTATGACATTCACGTAGAAAAGAGAAAGTAGAATACAATGGGTCTCATAGTAACTATCTTTGATTATAGGGAGGCAAGGAAAGTGAAAGAGGATGAGAATCAGCCCCAGGGATATGAGCATGAACACTGTAAGTGGACGCCCTGGTGAGCTACTACAGCGTATCAATACAAAAAAGAACTTTGCGCAGTCAAAGGGGTCCAAAGTCGGAGCTTAGTGCCAAGGGCCCTAACGAACATCACAAAATATAAAGTACCTGGCAGAGACGGTGTCGAGAGAAATTAAAGAACCAAATAACTTCAATAGTCATTTAACCACTGAGATTCTCGGATTCTTTTTGGAGACCATTTATAGCTGCACAATTCACTTCCATGGTCATATCTTCACTCATGTGTCTATTTTTTCAGTAAGTAATTATTGAGGGCCTGGGAGCAAAGTGGCACCCTAGGCCATGTGTGGGGAAAGGATGACTCGAAACTCACTCGAACCCTACAGAATCTCGTGGCATAGAATATGGCTTGCAGGAAAAGGTTGGAGTTAAAAGTTAGAAAAGAAAAACCAGCAAAGGAAGGCGAGTCGAATTGCTTTTAATCATACGGAGAGTTCAGTGCAATGATACCGACATTCTTCGCTGCTTCATTTGAATGATATACTGACATCTACAGATTTGCTATCTAAACATGAATCTCACATCACTATCTTATTTGCATCAGCTTCAAGCTCAATGTTTGGCTTCTGTTTGAGAAATATATGAAATGTCTATGTTGACATTTTGTTTCAGAAGCATTCATTCCGAGTCCCCCAATTCCCATGTTTTCTGAGGTTTTGATCCCCAGAATAAGAAGCCCTAGTGATAGGAGGTAGTGGTGGGTTGGGAAGGGTTATTTTTGTGGTTAAGGAGAAAGGAAAAGAAAAGTAGGACAGCCCCCAGGGTGTTCAAACCAAACACGATGATTATAATATTTACCAAAACACTAATAATATGCAATTAATTGTAGTTATCACCTTAATAATAATTACATTGGCTTGCCCAGGAGAACCCTCAGGATCATATAAATTTAAGGAACTCGGTTAAGGTTAGTTTGGTTTTGAACATACTGTCTGCTGCCTTATTGCTGTAGTGAAATTTCATTTCCCCTGCTCAGGAGTGCAGGCTGGGGGCTGCTCTGACAGTTGACATCAGGGCTCTTCCCTGGCCAGCTGTCAGAGGTGTCTGTCCCCTGGAGGCGGCATGCATCATGAAGTGACAGGGATGTGCTGCTCCTTGAAGCACAGCCACCAGGCCAGGCAGAGCAGGGAGGCGGCAGCCCTGACCTCCCAGTGCAACCAGCTGCATAGTCGGTATAGCAGCCCTTCATCGGAAAGGAGAACAGAAACAGAGGGGAATTGAGGTCCTTCTTGGCTTTAACTTTGAGAGGTTTTAGTGGTTATTTAGTTCCTTTTCTCATCCACAGCTGGAATCATGAACTAAATATTGCTGACAGATGGCTATATGGCCCAGAAGGTGACCACTACTTTTAGGAGACTCCTCAGGAGACTGACATATGATTGGAATCCCTACAATAGCTCTACCCTCCGGAGCTAATTAAGCACAGCAGTCTTTACTCCACATGGAAAGTAACTAGCATGTCCATTTCCCCTATATCCAGTCCATTCCATCCAGAATAAACACCCCTAGTTTCTTTAATCATTTCTCCCATGGCCTGGTTCCCATACTGTTCATTCTCACCATGGACCACTCGAGTACTTCCTCGTTAGCTAAAGTTACCCTTGTTGGGGTTCCTAGGCTTTGATATCATTGCAACCATGTTTAACCTCTTGAGCTACTACTTTATATCAGGCACACCCTTGCAAGGTTTGGGATATATATGTTCTATATATTCTATACCTTCCCTCCATGGCCTTCCCAAGCCCAAGACAGACACACCAGTGAAGATTCAGATCCTTTATGTAGACAAAGATCCACAAACCAGACTACACAACTCCTCCTAACTTGATTACCTAAAGTATTCTTCTTTATCTTCTTCCCAAGGATCTCATTCATGCTTTTTTTTTTTTTTTACAAATATTAATTAAGCATCTATTTTTATCCTGGGCACTGTGCTACCCTTTGTTAAATTCTACGCTGAAACAAATTTATGTTAAGACAGTGGTACATTCCCTCCTTTCAAGGGGAAATGAGCTAGGTTTGATAGGAGTGAAGCCACGATGTTCCCAGGACATCCCCTTTTTCTCAGAGTGCTCCCAAGCCCTCACACAAATCACAGACTTTAGGGAAACTGGGGTTGCCATTACTCCCTTCCTCTTCCTTTGTAAAATTAGGGCACCTTCCTGTCTCCAGTCTCTGATTCCAGATTTAGAAGTTGTCATCCACCCTGAGATGTAATTCACCAAAGCATAAGGGTCTGGAGCCCTTTTAAAGGGTAGGTGATTTCCTTACCTACCAAACTTTCTACCCTGCCCTGTTGTTGAGGGAGATGATGGAGACAAACGGGAGCTGGAAGGCTCTGTTCCCTCTGGCGACCATGAACTTCACGCTCGGCCTGCCCTCTTCCTCCCTCTCCTTGGAACAGAGGGTAAAGTCGTTTCTCTTGCCTTTGGGATTTTCACTTTTCCAGACATGAGATGCTCTTTGATAATTTCTTGAGTGTGTCCTGATCCCCACTTTTTGTACATTCCCTTTTATCGAGAATATGTAAACACCAGCAAAGGTTTCTTTGAACACTGTCTCCTTCCTTTTTATTTTTTAATGAAATTATGTGTGCCTGTGTTGTTAACATTTCCTTTCCTCTTAGATTCTTCCTCTGGTCTAAGCCACATTCGCATTTATAATCCATACTCTGGAAGAGAGAACTATATTTTTTTGAAATCTTGAAAAATTCACTTTTCTAAAATCCAATGTCTGAACCTAACTCTTCTCGATAGTTAATTATTTCCTTACACTCCTGGACCCTCCATGAACTTTCATTTAATTCCAAAGTCTCTGTCATATCCTCAACCTTGATATTATCAAAATTAATTCTTGAATAGACCGTCTTATGAACCAGGAAATTGTCAGGTAGGAAAATCAAGAACTTACTAGCCCCACATCATAGTAATTAATAATAGTGATTAGGCGATGTATTCCTATGAGCCTTCTGATGATGGAGGTGAATTATTCCCATTTGACAGTTGAGGAGGCTGAAGTTGGAAGGATAGATGGAAGGATAAGTTACTTACATGGCATCAAGGAAGCATATGGTAGAGCCCTGTTCACCAAATCCACTTCCTCTTCTCTCAGGGACCAACCACATTTCCCAGTGTCCCTTGAAGGTCAAGTCTATGGAATATAAATGGAAGCAGTGTGTACCATTTCTAGGCCTGACTCATTAAAAAAAACAACCCTCTCACCTAATCCCCTGTGCTTTTTCTTCCTCTACTGCTGTAGTAAGGATGAGCAGCTGTAAATGTGGAGAAAAAGAAAGAAAGAAATTGAGTTATTAAACTGTGCTTAAAAAGGAGCTTCCCATTAGTCCAGAAACACCGTTAGTGAACTTAACATGAGTAAGAATCTGTTTCTGCCACCAATATTACTCGAATGAAAACAAGTAGTAATAGCAAACTCAGGTCTCTCTGAAATGAAAGTATATGGTTTGGTTACTTAACCATGTGAAACTCAGGTTCCTCCTCTGTAAAGTAGGAATGATGGTTAATATCCACCTCATAAGGTTGCCTTGGCTGTTATATGAAATATTGCTGGTGAAGTGCATAGCAGAATGCCTGGTGATTAGTCTCTACTCAATAAATACATTGCAATGACTAATATCATTACTCCACTGTCCTCCCACGAAGCCACATCTGCTTCTGGAACTACTTTGTCATATCTTTGTACAGTAGTGACATTATCTATGCCATTTTCTTGGCTCAGAGGTCTATATCATAACTCTGACCAACTTTTTTCTGTTATCTAACACCTAGATGTTCTTCTCTGTGATTCCATTCTTAAGTTAATAGAATCTTATGTAGAATGATGAAAACTATTTTTCTTGATTACTATTTCACATAATGTCTACTTTTTTCTTCTTTGTCATGATTAGAAAGCTCACATTACCAAGGGGCAATGAAGCCCATGAACTCATCTTAGAAAAAGTGCTATGTACCTCTTTGGCAACTATCACTATGGGCACCTTCAAAGTACTCTCCGTGGGAAGCTATGAAGCAATGTCCAGGCCACCTTCAAGGCAATTTTGGAACTCTTTTTCTGGATGTGCCCCCAGAGTTGTCATCGTATGAGATCTGGCAATTATGTTGGCAGCATTGTACAAACAACCCAGTAAGGTTTTATGAACTTGATATATATTAGCATCTCACAGCCATGTTCATGTTGACATGTGACAGTGTTTTGCAGAGCGATGTTCATTATGGTTGTTGCATGCACACACATATTAGATATATTATGTGGGAGATCGAATTTGACTGGCTAAATTTTTAAGTAACTTTATTTCAACTTGTGAAATAATCATTCCATCTAAGGTCCAAAATATTCTTCTAGAATAGTGCATCTCTAACCTCAGTTTGCAGGTTAACCACCTGGTGATCCTGTTAGAAGGAGAGTCTCTGGAGCCAAAGATTCTGCAACAGAGACCAGGTCACAGCAATGGTGACATTGCTGCTATTGGACAAACCACACTTGGAGCAGTAAGATTCCGGGGTTGTAGAAAAATATTCATCAGCTGCCCATGTGGTTGCATTTCATTTAATTCAAGCTAGGTAATAAACACATTCCATGAGAAAGCCAGAAAAAAGAAATAGAAAAAACGAAGCCATTCAACAAAGAAGAAAATAAATTCATAAGTCTTTTCAAGCCAGCATAAGAAAAAAAGTGGTTGCAGAAAACAGAACTCCATTTTCAGAAGATTTAAAGAGAAACAATCTCATAGTCTTTTAGTGTTTTCCATAAAGAAATAGAGAGATATAGGAGCAATGAGAAAGGTAAGAGAAAATGTTGCCTTTTATTTAGAGCAATAGTTCTCAAATTCTCAAATTTAGGGTGCAGCAGAATCACCTTCAACACAGACTAATGCTTCTGTGATCTGGGACAGCTTGATAATTTGCATTTCTAACAAGTTCACCAGTAATGGTAGTGTTGCTGGTCAGGGAACCCGCACTTGGAGAAGGTCTGTATTCTCCAAGGAGAGACAGGAGTATGTCTCCAAGGGACAGGAGAATGGCTGACAGGTGACTCCAGAGAGTCTGGAGAATATACTGGACTCCAGTATATTCTGTTTCAGTTTGTACGTAGGAGTGTGGGGCAGCCCTGTAGTAGGAGAAAGGAAATTGGCCCAAAATAAGAAGAACAGTTAAAATCTGTTTGAGGTTCTAACAATTTGAACCACAAACATTTAAGAACATGTTTGTAAAGTAATAACAGGATCATCAGCTATCATTTGAGAGTTTTTTTGAAGAGCAAATAATTTGACCAAAGCAGAAACAGAACAACTTAGTTTCTTTTTCTAAGGGGAAAAGGAATGACCCTTAAAAACCCTAGATGTCTAAGTTTAACTTCAGATAGGAAGTCAGGGGGGAAAAACAGAGGAAATAATCAGGAAATCTATTGTCAGGAACCTTGAAAAGAATGGAGCATTGAGTAATAACAAGGATGACTTTCCAAAGAAAACCCTCTTTCATAAGGTTTTAGACTTGAAAAGGATCTTAGAATCACATGATAAAAAGTGGCTTATTCTAAAGATGAGAAAACTGATGTACAATGAGATATTTGTGCCCGTGTTCCCGCAGCTAGTTTGGCAGGAGATACAGGAGAGGATCCCAGTCCCCTGGGCCTTTCCCTGTTCCTGCTGTCCAGAAGCAGCTGTGGGTTCTGATGCCTTCGGCTCTTCAACTGGTAGGCTCAGCTGCACGGAGGGGTTTGAGCCCGTCTGATGAGGGCAGGCAGCAGATTGGGAGCCCCAGCACGCATCGTGCCAAGGTCAGCTGCGGCCCAGCCTCTGAAGACCTCGTCCCCTGCCTTATGCCATATGCCACACCAGCCACGCACACTCTTCTAGTTATCTGGGACAGAGGTGGCAGAGGGGCAGCTGGCTGGCCCGGAGAAGCCCTGCTTCCAACTGCTCTGACTTTAACAAGCCTGCTCATCCTGTCCATATTATTGGCTCATCAATACCCAGGGGGGATAACCCAAAAGATACATTTGTTCCACCTATCATAGTCGGTGCCTTCTAGGTATGCAAGGAGGAGCTTCCCAGGACAGCGTGTAGCAGCAAACAGAAATAGCTCTCCTCATCCCCAAATGCATAGTGGGTAAATAGCTCCTCGGGTGATGGTGCTTAGCTATGTCATCAATGAGTCTCTCCAGAGTCATGCTACAGGGCACTTAGCAGAGCCTTGGCACACAGGGTACAACACAAAAGAAGTCTGAGCACTTCGAGAATAATACTTGCAGGTGTCAGGTGAAGGATGAAGCAGCCGGCTTCATATACTATTAATAGCTCTTTGGTGAAGAACGTGGACTAAACTCTGATGTTCTGGCTCCTGACTCAGAGATTTTTCCACTTTACTGCACTACTATCAAGACAGATCATCTTCGTGTGAATTAAGGGGCTTCGTATTAGTGTCGAACAGCAGAGTGGGAGGAAAGACTTAGATTATGCATTCTGGTCACCCTGGTCTGTGAATAAAAGGGGTTCTCTTGAGCAAGCGCAATTTCTCAACCTCAGCCGCAAGTTGGAATTACCCAGAGAGCATAACATAACATCAAGGCCCCAGATCCACCCAGAGATTTGAATTCAGTTACTTTGGGGGTACAGTGTGAATATCAGGGGTTTTAAAGGACTCCGCATGATTCTAATGTACAAAGTTGAGAACCAGTGCTCTGTTAAGAATTACCCTGAGTTTAGTACAGCTTAATAGAGGCAGAGAGTTTAGGAGATTCTTCTCACAAAGAGAACACAGATTTTGATAATGGAATGACATGCCAAATCTCCTGGTTCCTCTCTTGAAGGGGAGCTTCCAAGCAATGGGAAGGGAGGCTGGGCAAGGGCCCTCTCTTCCCTTTCCCCAAGTTTCGCTGCTTCCTTGGTGGGAAGGGGTGTCTCCTTTTTAATTACATTGATCACTTGTAAATGCTCAGCTCAGACCCAGCTGAAGCCCGAACCCCTTTCCTTGGCTCTTGTTTTTGAGACTGATAAAGGCTCCACCTTCCTAACAGGCACAGTAATCATGGCAGAGAATATAAAGATAGAAGCGCAGAGAATACACCCTATAATATGTAAACATTGGGGCTACCAAAGAGTCCACCGCAGCTAGCACGCTCCCCGAGATTCACAGGCACCACGAAGCTGTGAGTTAGGAAAGGGACCACTAACAGGGGAAGCCTGCTCTTCACTCCCTTCAAAGCGTCCTGGCTTCTTCCCAGTGGAGGAGGGGCACTGTGCATCACTCACCAACAGGGATCTCTGGGATGACATAATGGCCCACGAGTGTCGCTAGTCAATAATAGCCACAAAACAGCCTTTGAAAGGTGGCAGGTGCCACCAAGGAAGTTAGTTTTTGTTACTTTTCATTTTAATTACATTTACATAGGCCTGAGTGGCTAGTGGTCAACACGTTGGACAGTACAAGGTCAGCAGGCTAAACCATGTTCAGTGCCTCCCCAGAGCATCCGTGCAAACCGAAGTCCACAGTACAGAAACAAAAACAAACTACTGCCCTTTGGTGGAGATATATCAGAAAGAATGGTGGAAAAAAATATACTAGTGGCCTCAATATAAGCTAAAGACACAGCTATCGCCCAGGTTAAAGTGAAAATGCAATGCTAGTTTCATCAACGACAAAAACAAACAAACAAGCAAACAAAAAACCCACAAGAACCAGCACTTTAATTGGACCAGGAGAAAAAAAAATCAAGTAGAAATACTGTAACAACCATCTTTTTTGCAACTGTTCCCAGGACTTCCTGATTTCTTTTGTATCATATTACTCTGACCATCACATTCCTATTATATTAGCACTTCCTGGTTCCAGAAATACTAGAAATAGACATTCGGGATCCCCTCCCCCCCACACACACAAAAAAAAAACAAACAAAGCAAACCGCCAAAGTTTTGTTTTTAGTAACTTAACCTTTTGAACCTCCTGCCATGTTCACATTCAAGGGTGTAACAAGGGCTGGAGTTAGAGTCTCCTGTAATTTGAAAGACATTGGAAGCAGCATGTAATTAAGAGAGTTAAAAAGTAAAAGATTACTTTAGATCTGCAATTAACACGTGAACCTATTGAGCGCCTACTAGTTGGCCTGGCCTGAATGGTCTGCTTCCCCAAATTCCATTTCCTTCCCTGTGCTTCTCGGCGGTAATATCCGTGGGGCTGTGATCGCTTCTCCTTCAGCCTGGACCTCAGGGCAGTGTGCAAAGTTCACGGCCTCTGGACTCAGACTGCCTTTGGTTGAAAACTCACTCCACCAGTAGCTGTTTGATCTTGGGCAAACTGCCGCACTTCTCTGGCTGCCTTTTCCTCGAATTCTAAGGGGGATCTTAATAATCCCATTCAAAAAAACTAAGACATAAATGAATTAATGCTTTAAAATGTCTAGTACATATTCCTTTCTCAAGACGTGCAAACTATTGCTACGAGTAACATTGCATTTTTAGTCATAGGACCTGAATTCAAGACCCTCCTCTGCTACCCAATGTTGGTCTAGCTCTGCGTGTCCAAGCTGCAGCCTGTGGGTCACACGTGGATTTTGCGAGGGGTTGCTTTTGTTACTCATATGTGATGTTGGATATCACGGTAAGTATGCACGAACCCCTTTTTAAGTGCTCATTAGCTTTTGTTAGTGTTTGTGTATTTTAATGTTCGGCTCAGGATAGCTCTTATTCTTCCAATGGAAAAAAGAGAAAAAGAAAGGTTGGGTACCACTGGTTTATTTTTATTTATTCACTTATTTTGAGACAGAGTACCACTTTGTCACCCTGGGTGGAGTGCTGTGGCGTCACAGCTCACGGCAACCTCAAACTTTTGAGCTCAAGCGATTCTCTCGCCTCAGCCTCTTGTGTAACTGGGAGTACTTGGGTAACAGGTGCCCACCACAGGGCCCGGCTATTTTTAGACAGGAGGTCTCACTTTTGCTTAGGCTGGTCTTAAACCTGTGAGCTCAGGGCAATCCACTCGCCTCGGCCTCCCAGGGTGCAAGGATTACAGGCATGAGCCACCGTGCCTGGGCTTGACACCACTGGTTTAGTTGCCTCTTTTCTTGGTTGAAAAATGGGACTACAATAATTATCTCAGAGAGTTGTTGGAAAGATCAAGTGAAAGGGACATTAGACAGGAGGTAGAAGGAGGTTGCTATGGTAAAAGGAAAATGGCCCTAACATCACCAGGAAAGTGGCCACTGGGCTTTCAAGCAGCTTCCAGAATATGGAGGCCCATGTCTGCCCCCAGCTGTGCAGACTCAGAAATCTGAGCCGGCAGCACGTATCACTCAGGGAACGCACCCATCACACAGGGAAACGCTGATCCCAACCAAGCCCATGGAACTGAAGAATACAAGCAGAATGACACTTGGCTCATTTGTCCCTAGAAAAATACCACGTCGGACAAAAGAAGTCAATCCAGAACATGCCCCCTTTGCATCCATACTACCAATAAAACCGGATCAGAACCGGGGGCTGCTCCAAGAACGTGTGGGAGACAAAGACTTTGGTTACAGGATCCTGATGTTTCATGGGTTTAAAAGATAATTCTCCTGCAGGTTCCTCTCTGTGAAAGGATGCTGAGCAGAGGATCAAACTGGTTCTCTCGTCAGGCCTGAGCAGTCCCTTCTGTTTGGGACATAAATAAGCACTGTTAATATCCTGCCTCTAAGATTGCCCTGCGTCAATCACTGACCACGACACTCTTCCCTAGATCCACAAGCGCCCTGTTGGTATTTTTCTGGTGCTGCTGAGCAAGAAGTCATTCCGTCCCTTTTCACTCATCTCCACTCTTATCCATTAGGCATTGATGTCGTCGTTTGAAGCTCAGAGAGTGGCCTTTGTTTCCCTGTTCTCAGGCACTGCTTCCCAAGTCCATGTAACCAAAGGCTAAACAAATATGATATCATTTTTATGTAACTTGTGATTTAAGGTTATGTTTACCTAATAAAAGTTTGGAACCATTCTGCCCCTAGATTGTGCTTATTTATTTGCTTTTCGTGTTGGATGTCTTCTCTTTGACCCTCCAACTCAGCTCTTCATCTTTCTCCATCCTCCTTCTTGCCTCAGAAAGTGGCCATATAGGGGTTCCTCTGTGGACACCCCTACTCTTGGCTTCCAGTTAGGTTTATCCAGGGAAGAGACTTGGCATCAGATGAGAGGGAGGGAAGAGAAAGCATTCAGGTTATTTATTCCCTTTGGCTCCCTTTCTGAGAGATTACCTTGGGCTATTTGTGAGGTTCACCCAAATGTCACCCCTCCTCTCCACTGGGTCTCCTTTTTGAGACACTTAAGAATTCCAGACACCACTCCCTTGTCCCTTCAGCCATAGCCGAGGTGGCTACTCCACCACTATTAACCCTAGGTTAATCCTGTCTGCTTCTCATATTTTCATAAACAATCCCTTTGTAAATAACTCTTCTTTGAAATGTCCTAATTTGAGTGAGCCATCTGTTTCTCGTTAGCATCTTGAGTGACGCATTTCATTTTGATCTTTAATGTTTGTGATTTTTTACGTAGATGCATGTAACATGACTCTTTTAAGTGATGAGTTAATGAACTTGCAGCAGAACTTCACCCGCGTGAACTCTGGGCTCCCCGGCTCACCCCTGATGACATCATCCCCCCACCGCCTGGCACTTGTCTGTGCGTTCTGGTGGCACTTGCCTCGAGAGTAAGTTGCACAGATGTGGGAGGAAAAGCTTCACGCGTGTGCACCTGTACCCTCCAGGAAGAGCCATCAGGTCCATGAATGACAGCAGTGGTGCATGAGAATTCACATCCAGTGTGTGGTCATAAATTATTATGGAGTCACCATTTTTAGAGTTAGAAAGTTCATTCAAGACCCCAACTTTTCATTTCCCAGGTGTGGAAATCAACCCAAGGCTGGAAAGTCATTGAGCTCAGACTTTTCAGAGCGTCTGCTTGGGGACTCAGCTTCTTCATTTCCAGTCCAGTGACTTCGAGGAGGAGGCAGTTCTTCCTTACGATTTAAGGAGCAAGCGTTCCATCAGAGGTTTTTAAATATTTAAGACTTTTTACTTGCTTAATGCAGAAATTGTATCAGTTTGCTTCCCACTTAGATTTCCATTACAATGCATCAAGAAGCATAGAAATTGATCTTTAACTATATCTATTATTAATACATAGGCACATATGTGTACACTGTCTTTGTATACATGTTTGCATATGCACGCTTCTGTACAAATAAGCATATGCATGTGTTATGTACGTGTGTGTATATAATGCATATGTCCTCCTTAGCCTTTTACTTGGTTCTCATTAGTTTAGCTCGCTTGCTCTCGCCTTGGGCATGTACTTCACTTCATGGCTGGTTTAGCATTAACATTTTGAGAACTGTGACAGGTTCTTTCAAATTATGAGGAGGAAGTTGGATGTTCAATAGAAAAATAACCTATCAAATCACATCTTTCCTGATGGGAATTAACTTTAACGAAAAAGTATGAAGAGTTATTTCTTAAATTTGTTATCTATGGGTGAAAAAGAACTTAAGTCAATGCCAGAATATTGAAATTCAGTGAAACAGGGTGGTTTGAGTTCACCAAAGCCTTGTCATACACACATCTACTTTTTATTCGAATTTTATATGGGGTGATTGTTTTTAATGTATTTGAAGTTTCCTTTTGTCACTTGAGAATGTGAAAAACAAACATTTCCCATTTTTGATATAATTTTCCTATGTGGATAAAATCAAGTTTAAAAAGCTAGATTTCTCTGCAAAAGCATGTGTATCGTACTCAAAAAATCCAGGACATTAGCTGAACTAAAACCCAGTCACGCGGAAGCCCAAACCCCAGGAGTCAAGTAGACTGTCTCTTCTCCCTGGTGTCCTGGGAGACACACTGCCGGCCCCAGCAGGGGAAAGATGTCTAGTTCTTGGTTCAGGGACAGAAACAAGTGGCTCATAAGAAAACAAGAACTCATCGGAAGGATGCTGAAGCCTCCCCAAGCAGAGCCAACTTAGAGGAAACCCAGGCAGCTCGGGAGGTCCAAACAATACCTCTCAGCAGAAACAATCTGTCTAGGAAGTTGCTGCCGCTGTTGGACACCCTCTTGTTGTCATGATGGTTTCTATCCACTCGGTGTCACATACTTTAGCTTTATATCAAGACCCCAGGCAGGAAATTCTAACAGCTAGACCAAGGCTTACATGCTTCAGATTTGCCCTTCAGGGACAAGGAGAGAGAGGGAAGGTCTACCCATCATGTCTTTGATGTCTGTAGAGGGAAAAAAGGACACAGGATTCCACCCATGGTGCAGACAAATAGGGCATTCCTTCATATAGGTTGGATGTTAAACAACCAAGAAAACCTAAAAACATAAACCCCAACAATTGTCCACTCTGCTTCCTAAGGGAGCAGCAAGGGTTCAGTGTCTTTCAGACACCAGCAAGGAGGCTGTGGGATTCTTTATTCTCTCATCTCCCAACTCAGGTGAGAATTCCAAACCCCTAATACGCAAAGGTAGAATCAAGTCTGAGTAGCTATCTAACCCAACGAAGCAGAGACAGCGCTCAGAGCTTGAGCTTGAGGCGGGAGAAAGACGGTTAGGTCTGCTGGCCCTGGCTCTGGCCAGCCACATCCCCTTAGATAAGTCGTTTTATCTTTCTGCTCTGCCTCCGGAAAAATGGAGCTGACAAAAGATGCATGCCTCTTGAATCATGAAGATCATTAAATGAGGCAACATATACCAAGTACTTTGCAGAGTTTAACCTCAGTCGTGGTGGCTCTTTTCTTTAACGCGGGTCTCTCTGGCAGGGTATTCAATCAAGCTCAGAATTGCCCGAAATAGGCTTTAATTGGCTCACATGACTCCATCCCTAGATGTGGTAGCTAAAAATGTGTGAGTTGTCACCGTGGCATAGTCACTGGCCTCACCTGCTAATGCTGGGGCCCGCTCATTTCCTCTTCATTCATCCCCCGCTCTGCTACCCAAATCATTCCCCGATAGAATACCTGGGTCTGACCTTCTTATAGCAGCTCCATCAGCATGGATCCCCATGCTCCAGTATATTTTATACATTTTGGCTGAACTTACACACGACCAAAATTTAAAATGTCTTCACTTGGTATAAGAGAAATGTTTCCATTGATCCCTTAACACTAGAAAAGTTCTCACCTTCGGTTGAACGTTAGTATTGCTTTGAGGTTTGGGGAAGACCACTCATTCTAAGATATTTTGGTTGCTCTCTGCTGTTGCTCAAATGGTGATAGGTGCGGGGAGGTTAGGAAATCGCTCAGCAAATGGGGGATGCAGAGGCCACAGAAAGCCAAGATACAGCTTTGTAACAATGCATCGGGCTTTTATCAGTGATTTCAGGGCTGAGTCCGGCAGCTTCTTCCTGTTGATAAACACTGGTGGCTTGGTTCGTGGAAAGAAAATCAAGCCTGACCCCGAGGTGCATTATCTTCCAACTTCCCTCCCGGAACAGCGGTTGCCAGGCTGGGATCTTGATGCCTGGGCTCAGTGGGTCGAGTGGCTTTGAAAAGGACACAGCCTCCAGGACTCAGCTGCGGCTGAAAGCTAGCTGGACCGGCCAAAAGTGGCAGCAGCATGAAGCGGCTGTTAGAGGCAGGTCCAGGTGCAGAGCCGCGGGACTCAAAGGAGCGCCAGAGCAGGAGTAAAAGACATCGCAATGGATCAGGGCGGCATCTGGAGAAAACACCTGAGCCGCCGGGGCCCAGCAACAGAGATACTTTCTGCAGGACTTAGGAGGAGGCCGCTGAGTCGCCTCCGGGACATAGAGGGCTTCGCTTCATAAAGCACTTTATCTTCGCCTGGCAATTTGTTCTTCTCTCAGCTGGACTTGGAAATCCACCTACTTAGAAAGTCAAACTCAAGTAAAACAAAAGCACAAAGAAGCAGCTGATGCCCCACCAGTACAATCGATGGGCAACACCAGGTGGCATGCGGGACACAGGAGGGAAATAAGGTTGGACCCAACACAACACCCTGGGGATGCCCTCAGCTCATGCCATGAAGCCCATGTCATTGAAAATTCCATCACCTTCTTCCTGTGGGTTCAGGGAAGGCTCAAGTGCAGGGGTCTCAAAACCCTATAAAGAGTGAATATGGCTTATAACCCTTAAAAATTCAGGGATCCTGCATTGGCAAGAGCATACACACCTATAGGGGTTTTATGAAATAGACTCATATAGCAGCTATATCAGCATGGGTGAATACAGCTGCTATATGAATCACTGTGAACCACAGTGGGAGAATCACATGGACCCAAGGCAATCACTGATGGGGCAGTACGTACCCCGCAGGTGCACTGGGGCATAAAAACAGATACAAACATGGCCTTGGTCAGTTGCTTTCCTAACCCCTTTCGTCCCCTGACCTTTATCTTCCCTCCAGTCACTTCCCCACTCAGAACATGGAGTCACCTGCAGATCCTGTGACCCTGGTGAGTTTCACACATAAACATGACTCAGGCATCCCTTCTTTAAAGACGACCACCGCCTGCCGTTTGCCCATTATGCAGCTTCCATATCATTTCATTTACAAAGCAGAGAAAGGATCAGTTGGAGATGTATGTTTCTTCCAAAATTATAAATTTTAAAAGAAGACAAATAACAGGAAATCAAGTCAAGCCCCTCACCTCACTCTCGTCCCCCCAAAGGATAAAACCTGGGCATTTTAAAACAGCACTGGGTGCCTGCCTGCGGCTCTCAGGATGGCGATTCGGTTATTCCCCTCCACACTGGGGCTAGAACCTTCCTGTGTTCCAGGCTATTATGAGTTAGAAAGCCAAACAGGAGTGGAATAAAGGGACTGTGTCTCCTAACGTTGGGAAAGACTTCATGATGCATATTTAGCTTGAAAACTTGCCCTGCTGCTGGACAAGCACATGCCAGAGATTTAAATCTATATCGGTAGCATTTACTTAGAGCTCTGCACAGTGACCATTAAACTACCCTTTCAGTTTCCCCGGGACATTGTTGAGTATCAGCACCGCCTTCTCACTTACATGCTGACACTTTTCCTTGAGATATTGAACCCCTCGCCCAACAGACCGCCGTGTAATCACCAAGGATTCTTTCAGGAATCTGTGTTTGTTAACACCCCTTCATCTTCAGTTCAGAATGTTTTTAATCTTGTAAATCAGTAACCAAGCGAGGTGATTGCTGCTGATTTTAAATGCTTCATGTTGTTTTTAATGGGTTTTACAGAGCTGGGATCTGATGAGCATACATGTAATAAAAACACATCCTCCTATCATTTTTTTACCCCCCTTAAACACATAGTCCTTGTGCAATTTGGCAAAAAGACGGATACTTGGAGAGTAAGTTCTTTCGCTGTTTATATTTCTCCTGGCAGAAGTCCAAACAGCATTTAGCAGTGTATTAATCAGCCAGAATGTGAGCTCAACAGACCACTGCATTTTCCTACTGCACCTGAGAACTCCAGCTGAATACTCAGCAGCCCTGGTGGAGCCAGAAATGTATTTCCAATGTATATTGAATTCGTGGATTACATAGTATCACCTTCCACTTCCAGGTGAAGTCTGAGATTGCTAGCAGGACCCCCCAACCCTGGGAATGTGGCAGAGAGCCATTTGTCCCTCTAGACACTATAAGGGGGATGGTAAATTCTTTCTTAACTTATATTACACCTTAGAAATATCTGCCAGCATTGCCAATAAGTTTGCAAGATAAGTATAGTATGAAAACGGCACCGGGTGACTAGTTATCTTCTCATTGGTAATGATTTCTCACAGAGGTGGCAGGGGGCAGGTTAGACTTGAATGAAACTGACTGTTAAGCATTTAAGAAAAAAGATAGAAAGAAAAAAAAATGGAATGAAAATGTAACATGCATTTTGGGTATTTTTGTCCAAGAAAATCCAAAAAGTCAATTTATCTTTCTTTATTCTATTTGTTGCTCGTCTAGGAAATATAAATTTAAAGTAATCTAGCAATCTCTTGCTTACCATCTTATTGCATTTAAAGTACAATATACTTTTTTTTCTGTTGGGTATGTAGTTTGGCCAATTTGTTTTATTGTTTTTGTCATCTGGCAGATTAGAAACTATATACACTATGTTTTTCAGACTCTACCCATAGTTTTTCTTTAGCAAATGCATTTTTATTTGTCTTTCAATATCAAGGATTAAGCTGTATCTACACTCTTCTTTATTGAAACAAGACACGCAGCATCTCATTACATACCTTCCCTAACATATTATTGAAATCATATTGAGATGAAGTACCGGATTGGTCTCATTTATTGCTATTTTTTCACAATGTCTCTTCTATCTTTGGGGGAGTCCTTTCTTACATTGTGTTAAATTTCAGGTTTACAATGGGAACATTTATTTAGATATCCCGCCAAAGCTTTTTCTTTACTCATTACCTTTTCTTACATTACAGATCGTCCTCTTTCTTCTATTCCTTTTCCCTTTCACTGGATCCCATTTTTGAATAATTTTATTCACAAACAGTGAATACACAGGGGCTACCTGGAAAGTATCCAGACACATAGTGTGAAAAAAATGGTTTTTAACAACACCAGATACTTTCTGGACACCCTCGTGTGCTTAAAAATACCAGTACATTTCAAATCACATTACTATTTCATGCGTATATATTTCTCTCCCTTAGCACTTTGAGGACATGTTCTCTTTCTCTCTCTGCATTGTGAGTTTCATGGACAATTTCAGAGTCATTCCACGGTAGGGAGCTGGTAGGGAGAATTCCTCTAATTCTCATAACTCAGAAATTTCAGGAGAAATCCTCAGCACACTATGGAAGGTATCAGTCTTTCTTAACCTCAATGCAACTTTTTTATATCTTGCCTTTAATTATTTCTTTCCCCAATCTCTTTTTTATTTTGTCCTGAAACTCCTATTAGGTTGATAATAGAGATGGCTTTTCCTGCATCGGAATTCAGTAATCATACCTTTTTCCTGGGACTTCACCTCTGATGTTTGCTCCGCTATTCGGAAAAAACCTTTTTTATCAATTTTTAACTCAGTCTTCAACCATGGCTTGTTATTGTTCAGCCTCTTTACTAAATTTTTAATTCTGGCCATTATGTATTTTAACTTTTAAGAAATATTTTGTATTTTCTGACTTTTTCTGTAGCGGTCTGTTTATACTTTATGGCTGTACAATCCTTTGGTTCTCCCTGACAGTGTAAATTAGAGTTTTTATTCCTGATTCACTGTTTTGTCCTGTACTATTATCTAGTATCTCTATTTCTTCTGGGGTCATTGTTCTAATTTTAGCTTTATTCTCTTTCATATTGTTGGCTTTGAGAGGTTTTTCTGGCTGTTTTGCTTCTCTAGTTCCTAGGGATCTTTCTCATGTCCTTCTAGTAACAGCCCCATAGTTAATTTCTCTAGTAATGACCTCAATCAGAATTGATGTTTCCAGATTTAGCATTTTTCTGGACCTTTGATGGAAAGCTCTGATTTTACCTCTATAATGGTATTCTCATCTCTCTGCCAATCTGTCTCTTTTCTCTCATAGTTTTTATTTTCATCTACCTTTTATCTCCCAAGACTACCTTGATATTTCTGACCCAGTGATGATAATGTTATTTTTTCCCACTAGGCCACTATCATGGATGCATTTCTTAATAAATACCTGGCTTAACTTTTCAAACGGATTTTGACAGTGAGAGATAAGAGGTAAGGACATAAGAATGTAGTTAGCCAGCCTGAGGCAGAAGACTGGAATTGCTTTTTCCAAACAAACAAACAAACAAAACGTATCTGTCTATCATCTTTGGAATAATATATGTAAAACTGAAGGATAAGGGCTATATTTTGGGGGAAAGAAAGTCTCTCTTCTTCTTAAGAGAAGGTGAGTCTGAAGGTCTTAAGAAACAAAGCTAGGGGCTCGGCGCCTGTGGCTCAATGGGCTAAGG